>ML110333.1:18698-43394 GCA_003697995.1 Taxidea taxus jeffersonii | reverse complement strand
AGAGAGAGAGAGAGAGAGAGAGAGAGAGAATCTTTAGCAGGCTCCATGTTCAGTGCAGAGCTCAAAACAGGGCTCAATCTCATGACCCTGAGATCATGACCTGAGCTGAAATCAAGTGTAGGAAGCTTCACTAACTGAGCCACCCTGGCACCGCTAGAAGTACCTTTTTAAATTTCCAAGTTTTAGATTTTTCAGATGCCTCTGTTACTGACTTCAGGTTTAATTCCATTATGGTCTGGGGACCTAATTTATATTTGTTCTGTTCTTTTAAAATTGTTAAGGGTTTTTTAGTGGCCAGAAGATGGTCTATCTTGGTGTGCTTGAGAAGTACATATGTTCTGTGTTATTTGGTGGATCCTACAGATGTCAGTTAGGTCAGGTTGGTTGATAATGTTGTTCTGGTCATCTGTATCCTTATTGATTTTCTGCCTAATTATTCTGTAAATTACATAGAGAGGGAGTGGTGAAGTCTCCACCAGTGTTTGTGGATTTGTCTGTTTCTCCTGCAGGGTCTTCAGCATCTTTGCTCCAAGTATTTTAAACCTATGCTGTTCGGTGCACACTCATTTCAGTTTCTGATGTCTTCTTGGAGAACTGACATCTTTGTCATTGTGTCATGTTTCTCTTTGTCCCGAATAATATTTCTTGCTCTGAAATTCTCTGATATTAATATAGTTTATATTAATATCTGTGGCCACTGTAACAAGGTACCACAAACTTAATGGCTTAAAACAACACAGATGTATTCTCTCACGGTTCTGAAGGTTGGAAGTCTGAAATTAGATTTGGTGAGCTAAAGCCAAGATGTGACTGGGCCGGGACATCTTAGGAGGTCCTAGAGGATAATGTTTCCCAGCCTTTATCAGGTTTTAGGGCTGCGCTTCTTGCATTTCACAACCCAGTATAAGGAGGAGAGTGTTCTTAGGATTCTCCCTGATCTTCTCTGGGAACACCCAGCTGGGTTTTTGGAAGAAGAGCCTGCTAGGACACACACACCTTCTTATATCTGTGTCCCAGAGGCCCCAAGGTTTCAGGCAAGTCCATGCTTGTCCTTTAGCAATTTGTTAAACACACATGTAAGGTGACCAGATTCTCTGTGCAAGGGCCTCTCTCTCCCCAGATTGTAATGAGTTGGTTGCCCTGGGACCTCAGTTCTCTGATGGGGTCAAGGACAATCACTAATTTGTAGTCACTTATTTTTTGTTGTTGTTTTTGTTTTGTTTTAAGGGTGGGAGTGACCCTCTTGGCTCTCTGTATTTATGGGCTAAAATCAGTACCACCATCCCTTTAATTCTTTTGTTCTTTCTGCTTCTGGAGCACTTTATCTGGCCTTCAGCACTGGAGGGCGTAACTGTACAGGCTAACAGTGGGTACTTGGGCACTTGTCAGTACTCCAGCTTTGCGTGGCTCTGCAAACATACATTGTGGCCGTTTCTAGAGTCTGTCCTTCAGGCCCCACTCAGCCCATTGTTGCCTGGGTCGGAACCTGGCCTGGCCCCTAGCCCATGGCATCCAGGGAATAACAGGGCGTGGCCTCTGTTTCTGCAGACATGGCTGTGCAGAACTTCGTGGGAGATGCCTTTCGCGGTGCCACCTGGGTCGCTCTTCACAATGGTGGGGGTGTCGGCTGGTAAGGTTTTTGGAGAACTGGGTCTGTGGGTGTGGGCTGGTGTCGAGGTCTCATGAGTTCCCTTGAGGATCCTGGGTCCTGCCTCCCCTGAGCTCCCTCTGCTAAGGGCTTTGCTGTGATGTGTTCCTCATGTGAGCTGGAAATCACAGGACATGGCCGAGCACTCTACCTTTCAGGGTTTTACCTGTCACACTGGACACAAAGGCTGTAAGAACCATCCCTACCCTTATCCTGTGCATTTTCCCTTTGCTTTCCCAGATGTTTTCTCAGGAATTCTCAGTGCTATCCTAGCCCAGGCCTTCTCCACTGATGTGTGTCCTGGGCAGCTGGGCTGGGAGGTGGGAGACCTGGATTCTGGCTCTCATGGGTCCCTGGCTCACAGCTCTGCCCTGCCAGGCCTGTTTCCAGTCTGTGTCATGAGGAAATTTTTGCATGTGGGTCTTATTCCAGGTGACAGTGGCAATTCCATCATGAAGAGGTATGCTGTTATTCTGCACCCCTAGTTCTAACATGTAGGGCTTTCCCACACTACCAGGCAATCCTTTGACACCCAAATGGGTGTCCACCATTCAACTCAATTCTGACACTGCTCAGAGACAGTACCAGATCCCACAGGGTAAGGGCTCAGTCTCTCAAGGATGCCACCACCCCAGATGCCAATCACAAGTCTGGGTTGTCACCTGTGCATCTGACTGGTGTGCTACAAATCAGAGGTTCCCACAGTAGCCTCCCTGGGTCCCATTAATGTGCTTGAGCAGCTCACAGAACTCAGGAAACCGGTATACTCACTAGGTTACCAATTTATTGCAGAGGATATCAACGGGTACAAGTGAATAGCCAGCTGAAGAGATATATAGGGAGAATTCCCGAACAAAGGAGCTTCTGTCCTTGCAGAGTTTGGGGCCTAGTACTGTGGCACGTGGGAGCATTCTGGTTCCCCAATCTAGGACCTCTCCAAACTTGTCCTTTCAAGTATTAACGGAGGCTTCATTATTTAGGCATGATTGACTAAATCATCGACCCCAGATTCAACCTCCAGCCCCTCTCCTTTCACTGGAAGTCTGGGGTTTGGAACTGAAAGTTCCAATCCTGTAATGATATGGTTGTTTCCGCTGGAAACTAGCAACCCCCTTCATTCTTTAAATGCAATCCAAAAGTCACCTCATTCACATAACAAAAGAGACTTTAACCACTCTCAACGCTTACAAAATTCCAAGTTTTAAGAGCTCTGTGCTAGAAATGGGATGAAGACCAAATATATAACTCACTATAAATCACAATATCACATCCACAAAGAATAATGAATAACTAATATTTATTGTACTAGGATGGTATGGCAAGCATTTGCTAAACTCTTTGAATCTATTCTCTCACCTAATTGTAGGAGAAAATACATTTTACAGCTGAGGAAACTTAGTGACCTCCAGCTGGCCCAGCTGGCCCAGCTGACCCCTCTTGCCGGCTTGGGAAGCCGGCAGGTCTGGGCTCTGGCGCCAAGTTGGACTCCTGGCTCTCTGGGCCAGCAGGGGGCGCTGCGGCTTCAGAGAGGAAGGCAGCTCCCTGGCCGGCCATCTCTGAGCAGACCTCTGAGCCCATCCTGGCCAGACTGAGCGTGGCCTTGCCCTCCACAGCCAAGTCCTTCAGCACTGAGCTTCCCAGAGCATTCCGCTGGGCTGGCTTCGAGGCCAGAATTCCGAGCTGTAGCCCAGTCAGGCGGCTTTAACTAATGGAAAATGTGACGGGCCTGTGTGTTCTTTCTGATACACAGGCTAGAGAAAACCAGGACAGAGAGTGCCTGGTTGAGGGGTACCTGGTATTTTGTCACTAGATGCTGAATTGGTGCTGGAGGTGACGAGAATAAGGTTGAGTAACATGCCCAAGGCCCTGGTGCCCAGAGCTGGTGGTGGAGCCAGGATTCGAACCTAGATCGGCCATCTCCCAGGATCCACCTGTCATTGCCAACTGAGCCACAGGAGGCAAGAGGGATCAGAGCAGAGCTGGCCCAAGAAAGTATCCTCACTTGAGGGCTTCCGGGCAGGACCCCCTGCATGGGAATTCCCAAGAGAGGGAATGCTCCCTGCCGATTCCCACGTTGCTCTCACCCTCTGGCTACCCCCAGGCTCTGCAGACAGGACTGCACACACCCACATAACCTAATCCATCAGATGCTCCCGCAAGGCTTACTGCAAAATCAGCAGGAGGAAAAATCTGCACCTCAACCATTCCTGTTCCAGGAGGAAATCACTTTCAACTCGTCAGCTAATTCTTTTTCTTCTACACAAATCCATTTCTAAGTTATAAGCTTTCTCTGCTATTTCTTAATAGGCTTTCAGTATTTATTTATTTGGCAGAGAGAGAGAGGAAGCAGGAACAGGGGGAGGGGCAGCGGGAGAGGGAGAGGCAGGCTCCCTGCTGAGCAGGGACCTCAACTTGAGGCTGGATCCCAGGACCCCGAGATCATGACCTGAGCCCAAGGCAGCTGCTCCACCATCAGAGCCACCCAGGCGCCCTTGCTTTCAGGTTTTATATCATCTATTGTCTCCCTGTTTTGGAGCACTTCTGTTTCCAAGACAGTCTCCCTTAGCTGTATGTCATCTTCCTCTTTCTCCGTGGAGCCTCTCTTTCTGGTTGCTTGCTTGGAGTCTGTGCTCATGCTGTCTGTCCAGTGGTCCTTGCTGTCTGCTGGTGTTTCGGGAGGGTGCCCACAGCCCAGTGTGTGCACAGGGACCTTTGGACCATGAGCTGCAGAGCATGTGGGGCCAGTAGTCAGTCTCTGATTTTAGTCTCTGGTTGGTCTGCTGGGTAAACACAGGTCTAGTCTCCTGTCCTTATAGGGAGGGTGGGGCCACCAGCCAGTCACTAATCGTCACTGCCAGCCTATAAAGAAATTGTGCATCTGGATCCCAGGTGAGTGGCTTCTGCTGGCCCGAGGATAGGTCTGAGGACTAGCAACGTTCTCGCCCCCCATGTACATAAATCTCCTTGGCCCCCACCCCCAGGGCAGCGGGGGTATCTTCGATGTAGAGTTTCGTGGCACAATTGACAGTATGGATTCTGAAGTTGATTTTTCTGCTTGTTGCAGAAAAGCTTGTTAAGCTTGTTGCACTTCATTTCTCATTGACAAAATGCTCCTCGTAATAGCAATGACTTTATAAGCTGGTGGTGAAGATTAAATAGTGAATGGCTAACGCTCATAGTATCGTGTGCAACAGGTACAAGGCCTTCTAGACTGACATGCTAGCTCGCCTGATCACTGAAACAGTCTCCTGTAAGAAACAGCTGTTACCCAGGTGGAGAAATAACTTTGCCCGGGTTTCAAAATGAGCTCTCTTTGCAGGAGGCCTAGCCCAAATGCATGCACTAACCTTACCCCGTGAGCTACCTGTAAGGGGTCCAGAGCAGGGTCAGGGAGTGGCATGCCTCCCATAAACCTTAACCTTATCAGGTGCACGCCGCTTGGGATTGGAGGTGAAAACTGTGGGTGTTTTGAACTTTGGTAGCTGCGGTCACATTTCCCTATATAAAAGTTCCAGTTTGCGTAACCTCAGCACCCTGGGTGTTACTGCATGGGGTTTGCCAGACTGGGTGGGCAAGGGGTGACAAATCCTTGTTTTGATCTGACTTGCTTGCTTCCAGTTTTGGTTTTGGGTTGTGCGATTTTTCTTATGGACTGGCTGTTCTTGTTCTATTCTAGACATTAGATGCTGGTCTTGGGTGCATGTCCCTTGTGTTTGAACATCGTCTATAGTGTCTGTGTTGGTTGGGTTTTCCAGGAGACAGAAGCCAAGGTGGAGGTAGAGTGTGTAAAAGGCTTACTGGGAAGACCACCTGAGAAAGGAACTGGGGAGCAGGAGCGAGGGCGCCCTCAGTCTCCATGCACACCCTTCAGCCTTGCCGCCTGGCGGTGGTGAGGGGCAGATTCTGGGGCCAAGAGGGCATCGAAGGACTCACTTAGGGTAGAAACGGGCAGGCCCTCATCATGATAGTGCTCTGTCTCTGTCCTGAGAAAGACCCTAAGGACTTATTGCTGGAGGCTGTGAGCTAACCACGTCTCCCACAGCCGGGCTTTCCAGAAGGGTCACCTGTGTAGGCTCCTCTCTTCAAAGGGAGTTTTTTCTTTATCCAGTGACCTCTTGTTCAGTCTTTTCATTTTTTTTTTTAAGATTTTATTTATTTTACAGAGAGAGAGAAAGAGAAAGCATGCGTGCTAGCAGGGAGAGGGGAAAGGGACAGAGTGGATGGGAGAGGGAAAAGGAAAGGAGAGAATTCCAGAATCCCAAGCAGACTCCCCAATCAGTGTGGATGATACAGGGTCTCACAACCCCAAGACCATGACCTGAGCCGGTACTAAGAGTCTGATGCTTAACTGACAAGCCACCCAGGCACCCCAAGGGCCCTTCATTTTTAAAACATTGCTTTAGGGGCGCCTGGGTGGCTCAGTTGGTTAAGCGACTGCCTTCGGCTTGGGTCATGATCTCAGGGTCCTGGGATCGAGCCCCGCATCGGGCTCCCTGCTCACTGGGGAGCCAGCTTCCCCCTCTCCCTCTACTGCTCTGCCTGCTTGTGTCTCTCGCTCTCCCTGTCAAATAAATAAAAAAAAATAAATAAATAAAACATTGCTTTAAAAGACATTCCTCCTCCTTCCCAAGTTAAGAAAATGCATGCTCCTAAACTTTCTTTACTACTAATTTTGAATTTTTCCTTCTTTAGTACACCTCGCACCAGTTTTTCTTTATGTGACAAAGGGCTCTACTTCTGTTTTTCTCAACGGGACAGTTAGTTATCCCAGCTCCATCTTTAAGCATCACCCCCATGCTCTGCGGTGGTGGTGCTGCCTAAAGGTCCCATCTTTCCGGGCTCAGTGTGCGTGGTGTGTGGGCAAGGTCTGCTGAGGTCCCATGGAGCTGAGAAGCTTTGCTCTCTAGCAGTCTGGGCTACAGGCTCCCAAAACAGAAAATAAAGTTCTCATCTCCAAAAATCCCTCTCTGATTGAAGGACACACTGAAGTCCTTGCTTGGCAGCACTGGCTGTCATCTGCTTTCCCCTCTGTCACCCAACATCAGCCCCTGATAGGTGATGACTGATGGTGACTTTGAATCCACCTGGAGGCTGGTAGGAGATGTGATGGGAGCCTGGGGGCAGGCACAGGGCCACCCAGCTCTGGGACATGGGCTGAGGGCAGGGCAGGGGAGGCTGCCCACTCATAGAGGTGATCAAATCCCATGTCGGGAGTTGGGAGCAAGCTGGCTCCTGCAGCAGAGGGCTCCTCACCATCTTGGTGGGAACTGGCTGAAATTGTCAGTAGAGCCCAAATGGGATACAGAAGCAGGTAAGACGTGAAGGATCTGAGGCTAGAGGAGCTAGGTCCCTCTTTTGGGTGCAGGAAGGAGGAAGAGCAAATTCTCTGGGAGCAGGGACTGAAAGGCCAGATGCTGTGTTCTCAGGGGTTTGTGTTGGGCAGTAAGGCCTTGGCAGGTGCTGACAAGAAGTGGGGCATTTCTTATGCTCGTAATGGAAGGGGGTGGGAGGGGTATAGTAATGCATCAACAGGAAGGGCAGCCAGGCCTTGTTCATGATGCTAAGGGTGAGGATAGAGATCCAGGGGTGCCAGGAAGGAGAGGATACCCACAGTTGATGGCACAGAACCACAGGGCACACATGAGGAAAGTCAGACTGCACTGACATTCTTCATTAAGATTCCCATGATACCTATTGCAGAAATGAATGAACACATGACTGTATCACTTCTGCAAGGGGAGGGAGACCAAACAGAGCCCAGAGAAATCTGGTCGTTAAAAAATAAGAGATATGGAAAATAAAGGAACTTGTCTTCAGATCAAGTTATCAGGACCTCAAAATGCACCTAAAGCAAGCTGAAAGAGGAGGCAAAGAAAAGAAAGAGCATAAAGAGAAATCAGGTAGAATGACCGTTGAATTGAGCAGCCCAAGAGCCCCCCCAGGGAAGCATGGAATATGGGATCCTCTCAGAGCCTCAGAGAGGGAGGTCACCTAGGGAGGTGACATGGTTGAGGGTGTGGGGTGCATGGAGTAAAGCATGGAGGTGCAAGTGGGGAGTGCGGAGCCCAGTGATTCCTGCATCTCTGAGGCTGGGGAGAGGACACGGGCTCCAGGCTGCAGGGGCCACTGAGCCAAGGCTTCCAAAGGGTTCCCCAAATGTGTGTGTGCTTCTGTCCACTCCAGGCAGGAGCAGGCTGGAGAGTGGCCTGGAAACCTCTTTGCCTCTTACAGGGGTGAGGTGATCAATGGAGGGTTTGGCCTTGTGCTGGACGGGACCCAGGAGGCTGAGCAGAAGGCCAGGATGATGCTCAGCTGGGATGTCTCCAATGGAGTAAGTCACATCCAGGCTTTTCCCGGGCCTTCTCTGGGGACAGTTCTGACAGGCCGAGCAGCTCTCACTGCTCTGCTCACTCTCTCACCTCTCTGGCTGTGCACGAACCCATGTGGCCCTGCTGGGGCTGGGGGGCATCCTCCCTCTCTGTGACTACATCACAGGCCAAGAGAAGAGGTGGTAAGCACAAGGCGGCCAGAGGGTCATGGGGAGGGTGAGTGCTGGCTGGCGTGAGGGGAATGGGGAGGGGCTCAGCGTGCAGGGACCCAGGCATCTGGATGTCAGGTGAGGGGGTGAGCATAAGAGTGGGGATGGAGGGGTCTCTGGAGGGGTGCTAACTAGTGGAGGGGGCGGTGAGGGCCACGAAGCTGTGAGGGGAAGGATGAGGGGAGGCAAGCATGGCAGCAGGAGGGCCGGGAAGCCCTAAGGCCTGAGGCAGAGAGAAGGAAACGGACTGGGGAAAGATTCTGGGGCAGAACTGGGATGGATGTGGATTCCCTTAGGGAAGATGGTTCCTGGATACCTGGCATGGTGCCCCTGCTTGGAGGCCAGGTCTTTCCTGGACATGGGTTAGGCTGGGTAGAAGGTTGGCAGTTTCAGATCAGGGAGGGGGCTAAGTACATAGTCCAGCCAAGAGAGAGAGAGGTCTGAGCTAGAGGTGGGAATGGGGTGGACGCCCAAGACGGCTGGCCCCACGCACAGCACAGAGGGACCCTGAAGGGGACGAGGGCAGGGATTTGCAGCCCAGCTGTGGTGTGTCCAAATGGCCCTGTTGGGAAGCTGGTGTTGGCACCAACAGCTGCCCTCTCTCCCCCATCCCCCACCGCAGGTGGCTCGGCGCTGTTGGTCTGGGAACCGGAAGGCCTACGAGATCATCTGCCAGACGATGCAGGACAACAAGGGCTTAGTGGTGACGCTCCCGCATGAGGTGGCAGATGAGTGCATACTCCAGCAGGCCCTGCAGCCATGAGGGGAGCCCGAGAGCCGGCCTTGCCTCCCTCACGCCCTTGATCCCTGTCCTCACCCCCACAGTCACAGCACACCTGTCACTGCATACCTCTGTCTCCCGGGTTAGCCGTTTCCCACATAAACCCTCACTTGGCCTCACGACTCCCTGGAGGGCGTGCCACGGGACCATCCACCATTTACAAATGAGCCAACTAAGGCCGGAAGAGATAGGAGTGTTTGCCCCTGACATCTGGGAACCCTGGGAGAGCATGAAAGTCTGGTCCAGGGCCAAATCCTCTAGCTCACCACGGAGTAGACTCCAGGAACTTTTGGGGGCCGTGTATGCCACGAATACTGGATGTCAACCAAGTCCCCTCAAAACCCCTGCCTTTCCTTCTCCTACCAAGGGGCCAGGGCTTCATTTGGCCAGGTTTTTATCAGTCATTCTGCCTCCTGTCCACCTTCCATCCACGCATCCAGATATCTTTCCATCTGCTGGCCTGTGTAGCTGTCTGTGATTTACTTTTTGCTCCTCAGTGCCTCCAGCCATGGGCCCAAAGGAACATGGCCAGGCGCTGGGTTCGAGGGTCCAGGGAGGAAGACAGGGCAGTACAGGATTAGGAAAGAAGGCATGTAAGGTGTCAGGAGCAGGATGGCCATGGGCTGGTGGGATCGGGGCAGACAGGGTCCTGCCCTAAAGGGTCAGTGGTATTTTGTGAGAAAAAAGGAGAGAGGAGGGGAGCCCCCGCTGCTGGCACAGCATGGAGTGCAAGAAAATGCAGCCCAGTCCCTTTAGAGGGAGGTCCACTCCAGAACCCTGTTTGCAACCAGGTGTCCTGCAGGAGCCCTGCTGGGCCTAAGGCTGTATTCCTGCACCCCTCCCCCAGATCTCTGATTCCCATAGCGGCTGGACCCATAGCCCAAGCTCAGATTCCAAGCGTCCAGACAAAGGGAGTTATGTGGCCATGCTTTTCCAGGCTTTCCTTTTGAAGGAGGCACCCCCTTTTTTTTAAGGATTCCTCTACTTTTAGGACTCCATTCTGCCTATTGCCTCACTTCCTGGGTTGCCTACTGCCCCTGTCCTCTGGGGTGCTGCAGGATTTGGGTGTGAGTGGCTTTCCCCATGTGACCACCTAGTCCCTCGAGCTGAGACCAAGGTAGGAGGAGGAAACAAAGTAGCAATGGGGTGGAGGGTGGGAGAGAGTGGGGAGAAAGACCCCCCAAAACAGCACTACTCTCTGATGGCAGTGAAGACATTTGTCTTATTTGGGTCACACTGGGGGACTTAGACCAAACCCTTTGCCTTCTTCAAAACAAGCCCCTTTGGGGAGGGGACTTCTAGCTCTTCCCTCTAATTCAGGGCAGACCATGGCCTCACTCTGCTGTGGGACCAGGCCTGGGAGATGGGGTTGAGGGGGCAGGGGAACTGGCGGACTGCTTCCCTGTCCTTAGCAACCAATGAGACACCCTCTTTCCTTTGTTTAAAACTGAAATATAGTTGATGCACAATCTTTCAGTAGTAGTTACAGGTGTACAACACAGTGATGGGATAACACTTCCCCTTTCCTTTGTAATTAATTAGGTTTTAGAAATGAAATGCCAAGACTCTGATAAAACCTTGATCTGTTTAATTTTGTTTATTTACTGGAGAAGGATTATAGAGGCCAAAACTTGCCTAATGGAGTCCCAATGTATGGGTGTGTTTCTTTTATAAAAAAAATTATCCTAAATTAATAGGTAGATGTGGGGGCCTGGCAGTGCTTAGCTTTCTCCTAACCCTGCCTGCCTGCTAGGACCTTGGGGACCTTGGCCTCTCTGAACCTCAGTTTTCTAAGCTGTATAACAGAGTGTAACACTTGCATCTCAGTCAAGGGGTGACTGTGGTTCTGCTTTGTTCTCACCCAGGTTATCAAAAGGAGCCAAGTGAAGGGATGAATTTCCTGCCCCTCTTCTTCCACCCTTCCACCCCACCTACTGACGTTGGGCCCTGCTCCCTTCCCTGTAGACATCCAGGGCCATGCAGGGAGTCAGGCTGAGGTGGCCCCACCACACTTGCTGGCTGTCCAGGCCAGGAGAACCCCCATGAACTCACCGTGCAAAGCAGGGCACCTTTGTGCACCTCCTTCTCATTATTGCCTAGCCTTAGCTCAGCACCTGGAGCTCATTGACAAATGACCCACCCTACAAAGAGAATTTAGAAAGCCACTGGGGAATGGGTGTCTAAGGAGCCACAGAGAACTTGACACGCCTCCCCCTCTACACCTGCAAAGAGGAGGCCAGTCTAGCTGGGCTCTGTGTCTTTAAGCACTAGCTGTTTGTTTCCTCCCTAGTGGCCATTTCCTCCTTTTCCCTTACTCACAAAGCCCCAGTTTTGTCTGAGCTATAGTATATACATCACCCCATAGTTGATTTCAGGACTGCATTGTCCTTAGGAGTGACCATTGGCCCAGTTCTGGCCATGAGATGAGGTGGAAGTCTACAGGGTAGGACTTCTGGGAAAGCTGTTGCTTCTTTAATAAAAGTGGACAGGTGAGGCTGGATTGCTTTTGGCCCTTGCCCCCTCCCCCTGCCAGAACCTCAGGTGTGATGCCCAGAAGCATAGCAACCTTGCTGTGACCACAAGGACTGCAGAAGCACATGGAGGATGCTCATGGAAAGGCAGTGGTGCCTGGGGTCCTGGAGTGTGTGGAGCTGCTGTGCCAGCCCTTCTGGTCCCACTCCAGCCTCTGCCATCCTCACCTGTTAAAGCTGTCCCAGTCGGGCTTCTGCTGTATGCCACAAGCTCAGTTCTAAAACCTCCCATGGTCTGTCCACCATAGTCTCCATAGAAAGCACCTTGGTGCCTATTATCTGTGTGAATATTCTCTCTCCCTTCAGAGAAACAAAGAGGGTATGTTCAATGTTAAGACCAGGACTGTCCTTCTTTTCCCATTTAGCACCTTCCTTTAAGGGAAGGGAGGCAGGGCTCAATGGCCAGCCTCAGGCCATGGCTGAGGGGGCAGCTAACCATGTGCAAGGGCCTTGGACCCTCTCTTGACTCCACTCCAGGCCATGCCAGTAAGCAGGCTACTTCCCTGGGCCACAGTGTGTCAGCCTGTGTCTGCTGCCACCAGGGAGAAGGGACACCAAACATCCAGAGTGAGGCTCCCATGGGGCTCAGTTGGAGAGCTCAGCCTCCATGGAGTGGATGGAGCAGAATGACTTGTTTGCTGGTGTCTCAGGCGGACAAGGAACTGGATATTTTTCAAAGGGATTTGGTGTCCAGTTTAATCATACTTTTAAGAAAACAGAGATGTGTGGTCTACTGAGAAATGTTTTCATCAGAATGCTTGAAATAGAAACCAGTTGACCATGATCGGCATAGGCTTCCTTTGATGTGAAAATTCGAGGTTGTGAATGTGTCAGGGCCTCTCCCTTAGTAGCCTCTGCCCTCCGTGAACCTGGAGCTCCCTGGGAATCAGATGTATTCCTTGCTGGCCAGCCCAGGTCAGTTCAGGAAGGCTCAGCTGCATGATGAGCTCTGTTGCCCTGGGCCTTCAATTAGGTCCCTACAAAGAGAGCAGGGGGCCAGACTTGACCTCCTGCTGCATTTTGTTTGCCCTCTTTAAAAATGTTTGACTTTAGAGGAAGAAGCAAGATGGCAGAGGAGTGGGAGACTGAAATATCATCAGGTCCCAGGAGTGCAGCTAGATAGTTATCAAACCATTCTGAACACCTACAAACTCAACAGGAGATAGAAGAAAAGAAAAGCAGCAATTCTAGGAACAGAAAAATTGACCACTTTCTGGAAGGTAGGACGTGTAGAGAAGTGAATCTGAGGAGATATATGGGAAGATAGAATACGAGGGGAGGGGCCGGCTCCCAGCAAGTGAGAGAGCAGCAAAACACAAAATTAGAACTTTTAACCTCTGCTCCACTGAGGGACGTCACTCCAGAGTCTAAGGAGTGGGTGGAGCCCTCACCGAGACATGGTGGTCTCAGGACCTGTGGGGTCACAGAGAGACCGAGGGTGTCTGAGTGTGGCAGAGCTCCCAGGTATCATAGCTGGGAAGCCAACTACAGAGACAGAGCCGAGGAGTGAGCTCTCAGCTCAGGGTTACCTTAAACTGTGATCTAAGGCACAGTCAGACCACTGCTCTTGAGTAGTGGATCCCCCTCCCCCAGTAGGGATCCCACAATTGGCAGATCTGGGGAGACTCACCTTCCTCCTCCAGGAGGAGTGGTGCAGCAGGAATCTGCTGGGTTTGGAGACTCCAAATGGGGCTGTGCACCAGAGATAGAAATGCTCAGTCACAGGCTGGCTGAGCACGGAGCACGGCCTGAGACCAGGGAGGTGGGAGGGATTGACTGCTTTTCTCTGAGGGCACATTGAGGAGTGGGGACCCGAGCTCTTGCCTCCTCCAGGCCAGAGATTGGGAGGCCATCATCCTCATTCCCATCCTCCAAAGCTGTATGGACAGCGTTCAGGGAACAAAAGCTACAGAGAGCAAACCAAAGCAGATTACTTAGCCTGCCCCCTGACAAGGGTGGTGCAATTCTGCCTTGGGCAAAGACATTTGAGAATCACTGCAAGAGGCCCCTGCCCCAGAAGATCAGCAGGAACATCCAGGCAAGATCAAATTCACTGATCAATGAGAAATGTGGAACTTCAGAGTTAGGGGAATGCAACACATAGAATTCATGGCTTTTCACCCATGATCCTTTAGTCTTTCAAAGTTACATTTTTTTCTTTTTTTTATTTATAATTTTTTATTTTTTGTTAACATATAATGTATTATTAGCCTCGGGTACAGGTCCAAAGTTAAATTAAAAAATTTTTTTTCTTATTCTATATTTTTTAACTTTTCCTCTTTCCTATTTTAACATTTTAAAACTATTTTATCTTATCAATACCTTTCTTAGAAAATCTTTTTAATTTTTCATTGTTATAGTCATATTTTATCCCTTCATTGTATTTAACCTTATTTTTTGTATACATATAGGTTTTTTTCCTTAAAATTTTGGTATACAATTTCTTCTAATAGATCAAAATATACCCTAAATCTAGCACATGGCTGTGTTCTAGTCTCCAGCCTGTTCACATTCTCTCCTCTTTTTTTCTTTCTCTAACCAACTTATCTTACCAATTCCTTTTTTTTAGAATTGTTTTTAATTTTCATCTTTGCCATCATATTCCCTCCCTTAATCGTGTTTACCCTTATTTTTGTGTATATATATAAGTTTTTCTTTCTTTAAAATTTTGGGGGGTAGTTTCTTCTAAGACCCAGAATACACCCAAAATCAAGTGAGTGGCTCTGTTCTATTCACCAGTCTATTATATATATATGATAGACTGGTGTATATTATATATATTTCCTTTTTTCCCCCCTTCCCCCCCAATTTTGGGTCTCTTCTGATTTGGTCAGCATATATTTTTCTGAGGTTGTTGCCATCCTTTTAGTATTTTGTTCTCTCATTCATCTATTCTTATCTGGATAAAATGACAAAGTGGAAAAACTCACCACACACACACAAAAAAAGAACAAGAGGCAGTACTGATGGCTGGGGACCTAATCAAGACAGACATGAGTAATATGTCAGAACTAGAGTTCAGAATGACGATTATCAAGGTGTTAGCTGGGCTCGAAAAAAGGATGGAAGATATTAGAGAATCCCTTTCAGGAGAAATGAACTAAAATCTAATAAAGTTGAAATAAAAAAGGCTATTAATGAGATGCAATAAAAAATGGAGGCTCTTGGGGAGCCTGGGTGGCTCAGTGGGTTAGAGCCTCTGCCTTCGGCTCAGGTCATGATCACAGGTCCTGGGATCGAGCCCCGCATCAGGCTCTCTGCTCAGCATTAAGCCTGCTTCCTCCTTTCTCTGCCTGACTCTCTGCCTACTTGTGAGCTCTGTCTGTCAAATAAATTAAAAAAAATGGAGGCTCTTACTGCTAGGATGAATGAGGCAGAAGAGAGAATTAGTGATATAGAAGACCAAATGACAGAGAATAAAGAAGCTGAGCAAAAAAGAGACAAACAACTCCTGGACCACAAGGGGAGAATTCGAGATATAAGTGATACCATAAGATGAAACGATATTAGAATAATTGGGATTCCAGAAGAAGAAGAAAGAAGGAGAGGGGCAGAAGGTATATTGGAGCAAATTATAGGGAATAATTTCCCTAATATGGCAAAAGAAACAAGCATCAAAATCCAGGAGGCACAGAGAACCCTTAAAATCCATAAAAATAGGTCCACACCCCATCATCTAATAGTAAAACTTACCAGTCTTAGTGACAAAGAGAAAATCCTGAAAGCAGCTCGGGACAAGTGGTCTATAACATACAATGGTAGAAATATTAGATTGGCAGCAGACCTATCCAAAGAGACCTGGCAAGCCAGAAGGGACTGGCATGATACATTCAGAGCACTAAACAAGGAAAATATGCAGCCAAGAATACTATATCCAGCTAGGTCATTGAAAATAGAAGGAGAGACAAAAACCTTCCAGGACAAACAAAAATTAAAAGAATTTGCAAACACCAAACCAGCCCTGTAGGAAATATTGAAAGGGGTCCTCTAAGCAAAGAGAGCCTAAAAGTAACAGACCAGAAAGGAACAGGGACAATATACGGTAAAAGTCACCTTACAGGAAATACAATGGCACTAAATTAATAACTTTCAATAGTTACCCTGGATGTAAATGGGCTAAATGCCACAATCAAAAGACACAGGGTATCAGAATGGACAAAAAAACAAAGCCATAATTATATGCTGTCTACAAGAAACTCATTTTAGAGCCAAAGGCACCTCCAGATTTAAAGTGAGGGGGTGGAAAATAATTTACCATGCTAATGGACATCAAAAGAAAGTTGGGGTGGCAATCCTCATGTCAGATAATTAGATTTTAAGCCAAAGACTATAATAAGAGATGAGGAAGGACACTATATCATACTCAAAGGGTCTGTCCAACAAGAAGATCTAACAATTTTAAATATCTATGCCCCTAACATGAGAGCAGCCAATTATATAAACCAATTAATAACAAAATCAAAGAAACATATTGACAATAATACAATAATAGTAGGGGACTTTAATACTTCCTCACTGAAATGGACAGATCATCCAAGCAAAAGATCAACAAGGAAATAAAGGTTTTAAATGACACACTGGACCTGATGGACATCACAGATATATTCAGAACATTCCATCCCAAAGCAACAGAATACACATTCTTCTCTAGTGCACATGGAACATTCTCCAGAATAGATCACATCCTGCATCACAAATCAGGTCTCCACTGATACCAAAAGACTGAGATCATTCCCTGCATATTTTCAGACCACAATGCTCTGAAGCTAGAACTCAGTCACAAGAGGAAAGTTGGAAAAAACTCAAACACATGGAGGCTAAAGAGCCTCCTACTAAAGAATGAATGGGTCAACCAGGAAATTAAAGAAGAACTGAAAAAAAAATTCATGGAAACAAATGAAAATGAAAACATAACTGTTCAAAATCTGTGGGACACAGCAAAGGCAGTCCTGAGAGGAAAATATATTGCCATACAAGCCTTTCTCAAAAAACAAGAAAGATCTCACGTACATAACCTAACCCTACACCTAAAGGAGCTGGAAAAGGAACAGCAAAGAAAGCCTAAACCCAGCAGGATAAGAGAAATCATAAAAATCAGAGCAGAAATCAAAGAAACAGAAACCAAAAGAAGAGTAGAACAAATCAACAAAACTAGGAGCTGGTTCCTTGAGAGAATTAATAAGATTGATAAACCCCTGGCCAGACTTATCAAAAAGAAAAGAGAAAGGACCCAAATAAATAAAATCATGAATGAAAGAGGAGAGATCACAACCAACACCAAAGAAATATAAACAATTATAAGAACATATCATGGGCAACTATACACCAGCAAATTTGACAATCTGGAAGGAATGGATGCATTTCTAGAGACATATAAATAACCAAAACGGAACCAGGAAGAAACAGAAAACCTGAACAGACCCATAACCAGTAAGGAGATTGAAGCAGTCATCAAAAATCTCCCAACAAACAAGAGCCAGACGGCTTCCCAGGGGAATTCTACCAAACATTTAAAAGAGAAATAATTCCTATTCTCCTGAAACTGTTCCAAAAAATAGAAATGGAAGGAAAACTTCCAAACTCACTTTATGAGGCCAGCATTGTCTTGATCCCAAAACCAGACAAGGATCCCATCAAAAAAGAGAATTACAGACCAATATCCTTGATGAACACAAATGTGAAAATTCTCACCAAAATACTACCAATAGGATCCAACAGTACATTAAAAGGATTACTCACCACGACCAAGTGGGATTTACTCCAGGGCTGCAAGGTTGGTTCAACATCCATAAATCAATCAATGTAATACAATACATTAATAAAAGAAAGAACAAGAACCATATGATACTCTCAATAGATGCTGAAAAAGCATTTGACAAAGTACAGCATCCCTTCTTGATCAAAACTCTTCAAAGTGTAGGGATAGATAGCACATACCTTAATATTGTCAAAGCTATCTATGAAAAACCCATCGCAAATATCATTCTCAATGGAGAAAAACTGAGAGCTTTTCCGCTAAGGTCAGGAACACGGCAGGGATGTCCATTATCACCACTGCTATTCAACATAGTACTAGAAGTCCTAGTCTCAGCAATCAGACAACAAAAAGAAATTAAGGGCATCTGAATCAGCAAAGAAGTCAAATTCTCACTCTGCAGATGATATTATACTTTATGTGGAAAACCCAAAAGACTCCACTCCAAAACTGCTAAAACTCATACAGGAATTCAGTAAAGTGTCAGGATATAAAATCAGTGCACAGAAATAAGTTGCATTTCTATACACCAACAGCAAGACAGAAGAAAGAGAAATTAAGGAGTAAATCCCATTTGCAAGTGCACCCAAAAGCATAAGATACCTAGGAATAAACCTAACCAAAGACGCAAAGAATCTATACTCAGAGAACTATAAAGTACTCTTGAAAGAAATTGAGGAAGACACAAAGAAATGGAAAAACGTTCCATGCTCATGGACTGGAAGAACAAATATTGTGAAAATGTCTATGCTACCTAAAGCAATCTATACATTTAACCCAATCCCTATCAAAATACCGTCAACTTTTTCCAAAGAAATGGAACAAATAATCCTAAAATTTATATGGAATCAGAAAGACCCTGAATAGCCAGAGGAATGTTGAAAAAGAAAGCCAAAGTTGGTGGCATCACAATTCCGGACTTCAAGCTCTATTACAAAAATGTAATCATCAAGACAATATGGTACTGGCACAAAACCAGACATATAGATCCCAGAAATAGACCCTGAACTCTATGGCCAACTAATTTTTGGTGAAGCAGGAAAGAATTCCAATGGAAAAAAGACAGTCTCTTCAACAAATGGTGCTGAAAAAAATTGGACAGCCACATGCTAAAGAATGACACTCAACCATTTACTTATCCCACACACAGAAATAGACTCAAAATGGATGAAGGACCTCAATGTGAGGCAGGAATCCATCAAAATCCTTGAGGAGAACACAGGCAGCAACCTCTTTGACCTCAGCCATGGCAACTTCTTCTTGGAAACATCACCAAAGGCAAGGGAAGCAAGGGCAAAAATGAACTACTGGGATTTCATCAAGAGCATAATCTTTTGCACAACAATGGAAACAGTTAACAAAACCAAAAGACAACTAACAGAATGGGAGAAGATATTTGCAAGTGACATATCAGATAAAGAGCTAGTATCAAAAATCTAGAAAG
This sequence comes from Taxidea taxus jeffersonii, assembly GCA_003697995.1. NCBI lineage: Eukaryota > Metazoa > Chordata > Mammalia > Carnivora > Mustelidae > Taxidea > Taxidea taxus. The sequence continues at coordinate 24,697 of ML110333.1, read as the reverse complement.
AACTTATCAAATTCAACACCCAGAGAACAAATAATCCAATCAAGAAATGGGCAGAAGACTTGAGCAGACATTTCTGCAAAGAAGACATCCAGATGGCCAACAGACACGTGAAAAAGTTCTCCACATCACTTGGTATCAGGGAAATACAAATCAAAACCACAGTGAGATACCACCTCACACCAGTCAGAATGGTTAATATTAACAAGTCAGGAAACGACAGATGCTGGCGAGAATGCAGAGAAAGGGGAACCCTACTACACTGTTGGTGGGACTGTGAGCTGGTGCAGCTACTCTGGAGAACAATAAGGAAGTTCCTCAAAAAGTTGAACATAGAGCTACCTTACAACCCCACAATCACACTACTAGGTATTTACCCTAAAGATACAAACGTAGTGATCTGAAGCGGCATGTGCACCCGAATGTTTATAGCAGCAATGTCCACAATAGCCAAACTATGGAAAGGATAGATGTCCAACAACAGATGAATGGGTAAAGGAAAAGTGTTATATATATATATATAGAATGGAATACTATGCAGCCATCAAGGGAAATGAAATCTTGCCGTTTGCAACGATGTGGATGAAATAGAGTATATTATGCTGAGTGAAATAAGTCAATCAGAGAAAGACAATTATCATATGATCTCTCTGATATGAGGAATTTGAGAGGCAGGGTGGGGAGTTGTAGGGGTAGGGAGGAAAAAAATGAAAGAAAATGGGATTGGGAAGGAGACAAACCATAAGAGACTCTTAGTCTCATGAAAAATTGAGGGTTGCTGGGGGGTGGGGGTTAGAGATAGGGTGGTTGGGTTATGGACATTGGGGAGGGTATTTGCTATGGTGAATGCTGTGAAATGTGTAACCCTGATGATTCACAGACCTGTACCTCAGGGGCAAGTAATACATTATATGTTAATAAAAAAAAAGTTTGACTTTAGGGGTACCTAGGTGGCTCAGTTGGCTGGGCTTCAGCTTGGGTTGTGATCCCGAGGTCCTGGAATTGAACCCCATGTCAGGCTCCCTGCTTGGCAGGGAGTCTACTTCTCCCTCTCCCTGCCGCTACTTGTGCCCTCTCTCGCTATCCCTATTTCTCAAATAAATAAAATATTTTAAAAAATAAAAATGTTTGACATTGTCACCAACTTCTTTTTTTTTTTTTTTAAGATTTTACCTATTTATTTGACAGAGAGAGAGATCACAAGTAGGTGGAGAGGCAGGCAGAGAGAGAGAGAGAGAGGACGAAACAGGCTCTCTGCTGAGCAGACAGCCTGATGTGGGGCTCGATCACAGGACCTTACCTGAGCTGAAGACAGAGACTTTAACCCACTGAGCCACCCAGCTGCCCCTTTTCATCAACTTTTACAAGTTGGAAGAGTTCACTTAAATGTCGAGATTTTCAGTGTACTTAAAGAAATCAAGGGATCGGGTGACATTGTGCCCTTACCACCTCTGCATCAGCAATCAGCTGAAAGCTCCTTGGGGCTACAGTTGTTTTTACCACTTTGCCACAGTCCCTACCAGTCCTTAATGCCTTCCAATGGCAAGGCCACATGTGCCTATTGTTCCTTCTTGGGCTTGAGATGCTGGTTTCTTACACTGCTTCCCACTGTGTGTCACCTGCAGGGTCTCTGGTGGGATTCGGATCTCCGTGTATTATTGTTCTCTAGATAAATGGAACCAATAGGAGATGTAGCTGTACATATGTACATATATAATATAGATATCTATAGATATCTCCATATAGATAGATATCGTTGCTATATATATCATGGCAGTCCCGAGAAACCGTAAGCTAGATGCCTGGGAAGGCCAAAGGCATAATTCAGTTCAAGTCTGAAGGCCTGAGAACCAGGGAAGCTGTGATGTAAATCCCCGTCTGAGAGGAGGAGATGAAATGAAGTATCCCAGCTCAGTGAGGTATGGAACAGGAAATTCCTCTTCCTCTGCCTTTTGTTCTGTTCAGACCTCAACAGATTGAGACTTCAAGAGATTATAGATGCCCATCTACCTGGATAAGAGCCATCCACTTAAATGCTAATCCTGTCTGGGATCACCCACAGGGACATATCCAGAAACAATGTTTAAAATGGCCCATTGAAATTGATGGGTAAAAATAACCAGCACAGAAATCCTGGATAGAGAAGTTTCCTTTCATTCTGCGATATTCTGGTTTATAATAAAAATATATATATAGATATTTGTCTTCATTCCTATTTCTCTGTATACATTCCAAATATATAGATACTTGGCCTTCATTCCCAGAGCTCCTAAGACCCTTGGAATTTCCTAACTGATAAGCGTGATCAAGGTGTTTTGATAATCTGGGGACTTGTGGCTCAGTCGGTTAAGCAGCTGGCTTCAGCTCAAGTCATGATCCTAGGGTCCTGGGATCGAGCCCCACATTGGGCTCCTTGCTCAGCGGGGAGTCTGCTTCACCCTCTGTCCTTCCCTCTGCTCATTCTCTCTCTCTCTCTCTCAGATAAATAAAATCATTTTTAAAAAGGTGTTTTGATATTCATAACAAATTTCTTTCAAGTACACCTGCCTTTATGTTAATGAGGTGACTTTTGGAGAATACCTAGGGCTGATGACTGGTTGCAAGGGGAACCAAGGAGTGATGAGAGGGTTGTAACTTTCAGTCCTACCCTCTGACCTCTGGAAAGAGGAGAGGAGCTAGGGATTGAATCCATCATCAATGGCAATGGTTTGATCAATCATGCCAGAGTATTGAAACATAGAAACCCAAAAGGACAGGGCTAGGAGAGCTTACGGGTTGGGGAACATGGAGATTTGTGGAGAATGGTGTGTTGAGAGGGCATGGAAGCTCTGCGCCCCTTCCTCATACCTTGTCCTGTGGATCTCTTCTATCTGGCTTTTCCTGAGTTACATCTTTTACTGGTAAGCTGGGAAGTAAAATGTCCCTCTGAGGGGCACCTGGGTAGCTCAGTTGGTTAAACATCTTCCTTCGGCTCGGGTCATGATCCCAGGATCCTGGAATCGAACCCCGCAGCAAACTCCCTGCTCAGTGGGGATCCTGTTTCCTCCCTCTCCCTCTGCTCCTTCCCTGGGTCCTGCTCATTCTCTCTTTTATTCTCTCACTCAGATCAATAAAATATTTTTAAAAATGTTCCTCAAAGTTCTGTGAGCCAGTCTAGCTCATGAATCAAACCAAAGGAGGGAGTCACAGGAGTCTCCAATCTATTGTTGGTCAATCAGAAGCACAGCTGACAACCTGGGCTTGGGCTTGAAACTGGTGTGTGTGTGTGTGTGTGTGTGTGTGTGTGTGTGTGTGTGTGTGCAGTCTTGTGGGACTGAGCCCATGACCTAGGCAATCTGACCCTATCTCCAGGCAGATAGTGTAAGAATTGGGTTAACTTGTTAGTGGTGATGCAGGCTGGCCAGGTCTGAGGACACAGAGGGCTTCCCACAGGACCAGACAGGAAGATCCTTGGCTTTGGGCAGGATAGAAATCAAATGCATGGAGAGGAAGTGAGAGCAGAGCTTATCACAGATATATAGAGAGCACACACAGACAGAACATCTGGGAGACTCAGAAAGGGAAAAAGAGTGAGTCTCACCTTTGCTTGGAGACTGGGGTTTTTGTTGAGGATTGTGGTTCAGCACATGTGTCTTCTTGGGCATCCAGGAACAAAGATGAGTGTTTAGCTACCTCCGTAAGTCACCTGCCCAGGAATCAGGTGGCTTGGTAAGTCAGTCGTTTTGGAAAACATCCATAATGACACCACCGGCTCCTCCTTAGATGCTACCTATTGTGCCGGAAGCCTCCAAAGAAATTATTAATTCCCTGCTTTACAAAGCAGACTCACATTATCTGTTCGATGAGGTGTGTGTAAGCCAGGCTTATAGGTCCCAGCAAGAACAGGAGCAGGAAAAGGAGCAAAAAAGCAGGCTTTCATGGGGTCCCTTTAGTTTCCCTGTCTCAGTGGTGTTGGAAGGAACATGCACATTGGAACTCCCAACCACAGCTCATCCCTACTCCTGCCAGAACTTGCCATGCCCTGCACATGGACGGTGGCAATTCAAAGACCACAGGGATGCCATCAGAGTTCTCATAGCAGACTTCTGCTCCCTCCGTTATGACCTCAGTCTGGACTTTCTAATTGATAAAATTCTTCATTTTGTCTCTTAATTCAGGCAAAAGACCCTTGTAGCCAAGCAACCCGTAATAGGAATGAAATCAACCCCTAAAGCAATAAGGACTGCCCTGAGCCAGCAAAGCCCTGCCCAGGATAAAACCTTCACCACCCATCTGCATGTACCTACCCCCTTTCCCCCCACATTTTCTTTATATCAACCAGGAACAATTTTCGGCACTTCAGAGACAATCTATGAGACACTAGTCAGCGGTCTTCCCAGTGGTGGCCTCAGTAAAGGAATGCCTTCCTTGCTTCACCACTGCTTATTTCTCTGCCTTTGGATTTTGCCAGTGGTGAGTGGCCCAACCTGAAACTGTTTGGGATCCCTGGAGGCAGGGATTCTTGCATCCTTGTGCCCCGTGGCTATAGTGCTGGGCTCCCAGCAACATCTGGGCTGGTGGGATTTCTCCCCAATTGCAAGCAAATGTGACAAGCCCTTGTGTGTCAACTGCTTCTCCCTAGCTTTCCCAAACCACTTCCTACACACACATGCTTGGAGATTTCCTCTCGGACTGAGACACCATGGAACAACATCAAGTATTCAAGCCCAGCACAGGAGCTAGCACATCTGCTCCACACTATGAGCCTTATTACTAGCAGTGATGGAGAACCTCAGGCAGGAGGAAGGGTGAGATGAGTCCTTGTCAGATGTTCAATAAAGTTAATTTCAACCATTTTAAAGTGTTATGAAAGATACTGGAAGTATCTTTTTTTAAAAAAGATTTTATTTATTTGAGAGAGAGAGCCCTCGCAAGAGTTGGGGGGCGGGGCAGAGGGAGAGGAAGAGGCAGACTCCCCACTGAGCAGGGAGGCTGACCAGGGGTCCATCCCAGGACCCTGAGGTCATGACCTGAGCAGAAGGCAGATGTTTAACCCAGTGGGGCACCCAGGCACACCTGGAATTATCTTTTAAAAATGGCAAAATCCAAAAGATGAAACTCACTGATATTCCCACCAAATATTTTTCATTAAAAATTTCAAAATTTTCTTTTGTTGTAGTAAAATATGCATAGCACAGAATTTACTGCTTTAACCATTTCGGAGAGTGCATTCCAGCAGCATGAAGTACACTCATCCTGCTGTTGCAGCCATTCCCAGCATTCAGCTCCAGAACTTTTTCATTTTCCCAGACTGAAACTCCATATCTATTAAGCCCTGACTCACCCTCCCTCCACCCCAACCCCTGTGACCACCGTCCTACTTTGTCTCTATGAATGTGGCAACTTGAGTGACCTCATATACATAGAATGACACAGGATTTATCCTTTTTGTGACTGGCTTATTTCATGTAGCACAATGTCCTCAAGTTTCCTCCATGTGCTCACATGCGTCAAAATTTCCTTCCTTTTGAGGACTGAATGATGTTCTGTTACATCCATAAACCACATTTTGTTTAGCTACTTATCCATCTGTGGGCACTTGAATTGTTTCCACCTTTTGGCCACTGTGAATAACGCTGCTATGGGAATACCTGTCTGAGTCTCTGCTTTCAGTTCTTTTCAGTATCTACCCAGACTGAAATTGTTGGGTCATGTGGTGATTCTATGCTCAGTTTTTGAAGAATGACCATACTGTTTTCCACAGTGGAAAAAATTATTTAATTATAAAAGTTACTTTAAAAGCAGTCATGATCTTTTTTATTTAATTTAATTTATTTATTTGTCAGAGAGAGTGAGCACAGGCAGACAGAGTGGCAGGCAGAGGCAGAGGGAGAAGCAGGCTCCCTGCTGAGCAAGGAGCCCGATGTGGGACTCCATCCCAGGACGCTGGGATCATGACCTGAGCCGAAGTTAGCTGCTTAACCAACTGAGCCACCCAGGTGTCCCAGAAGCAGTCATGATCT
>ML110333.1:0-18688 GCA_003697995.1 Taxidea taxus jeffersonii | reverse complement strand
GCTTAACCAACTGAGCCACCCAGGTGTCCCAGAAGCAGTCATGATCTTGAGAACTCTGTAGTTAACAATATCTCTGATGAACATAGAAAAATCCTCAATAAAATATTAGCAAATTGAATCCAACAATACACTAAAAAATCATTCACCCCAATCAAGTAGGATTTATTCTTTTTTAAAAAGATTTTATTTATTTGACCGAGAGGGATCACAAGTAGGCAGAGAGGCAGGCTGAGAGAGAGAGGGGGTGGGGGAAGCAGGCTCCCCACCGAGCAGAGAGCCCCATGTGGGGCTCGATTCCAGGACCCTGGTATCATGACCTGAGCTGAAGGCAGAGGCTTTAACCCACTGAACCACCCAGGCGCCCGGATTTATTCTTGATATGCAAGGGTAGTTCAGTGTTTGCAAATCAGTCAAGGTGATACATCACATGAATGAGAGAAAGGATAAAAACCATGTGATCATTTCAATAGATGCAGAAAGAAGACTTGACAAAGTCCATTCTTTTTTTTTTTTTTTTAAGATTTTATTTATTTATTTGTTAGAGAGAGAGAGCGAGCACAGGCAGACAGAGAGGCAGGCAGAGGCAGAGGGAGAAGCAGGCTCCCTGCCGAGCAAGGAGCCCGATGTGGGACTTGATCCCAGGACGCTGGGATCATGACCTGAGCCGAAGGCAGCTGCTTAACCAACTGAGCCACTTAGGCGTCCCAACAAAGTCCATTCTTGATAAAAACTTAACCTTTCCCTTTAGAGGGAACATACCTCAACATAATAAAGGCCTTATATGAAAAACATCATACTCAATGGGGAAAAACAAAGAGCTTTTCCCCTATGGTCAGGAACAAGACCAGGATGTCTGCTCTCAACAGTTTTATTTAACATAGTACTGAGAGTTCTGTCCATAGCAATCAGATGATAAAAAGAAAAAAAGGTATCCAAATTATTAAGGAAGAAGTAAAACTGTCACTATTTGCAGATGAAAGGATACTATGTATAGAACACCCAAAAGACTTCTAGAAAAATATTAAAACCAATAAAAGAATTCAGCGAAGTACTCAATATATAGAAATCCATTGCATTGCTATACACTCATAACAAAATAGCATAAAGAGAAATTAAGACAACAATTCCATTTACAATTTCACCAAAAATAATAAAAATACCTAGGAATAAACCTAACCAAGGAGGTGAAAGACTTGTACTCTGAAAACTATAAACACTGATGAAAGAAATTGAAAATGACACAAAGAAATGGAAAGACATCCCATGCTCATGGATTGGGAGGACAAATATTTTTAAAAAATGTCTATACTATCCAAAGCAACCTACAGCTTTTATACAATCCTTATCAAAATATCAATAGCATTTTTCACAGAACTAGAACAAATAATCCTATAATTTGTATGGAACCACAAGAAAACCTAAAATAGCCAAAGCAAAATTGGAAAAGAAGAACAAAACTGGAGGTATCACAATCCCAAATTTCAAGATATACTACAAAGCTGTAGTCATCAACACAGTATAGTTCTGACACAAAAATAGACACATATATCAACGAATGGCACAGAATAGGGAGCCCAGAAATAAACCCATGATAATATAGTCAATTAACTTCAACAAAGGAGGCAAGAATATCCAATGGGAAAAAGACAGTTTCTTCAACAAATGGTATTGGGGAAATGGGATGGCTACATGAAAAAGAATGAAACTGGCCCACTTTCTTTCATACAAAAAATATATCCAAAATGGATTAAAGATCTAAATGTGAGACCTGAAGCCATACAAGTCCTTAAAGAGAGCACAGATAGTAATTTCTCTGACATTGACTGTAGCAACATTTTTCTAGATATGTCTCCTGAGGCAAGGGGAACACAAGCAAAATTAAACTTTTGGGACCACATCAAAATAAAAAACTTACACAGCCAAGGAAACAATCAAAAAACTAAAAGGCAACCTATGGAATGGGAGAAGATATTTGCAAATGACATATCTGATAAAAGGTCTGTAGCCACAATATATAAAGAACTTACACAACTCAACATCCCAAAACCAAATAATCCATTAAAAGTTGGACAGAAGATGTAAACAGACATTTCTTCAAAGAAGATATATAGAGGGCTAACAGAGACGTAAATAGATGCTCACCATCACTCATTGTCAGGGAAATGTAAATCAAAAGTATAATGAGATATCACATCACACTTGTCAGAATGGTTAAAATCAACAACACAAGAAACAACAGGTGTTGGCAAAGATGTGGAGAAAGGGGAACGCTTGTGCACTGTTGGTGGGAATGCAAACTGTTGCAGCCACTGTGGAAAACAGTATGGAGTTTCCTCAAAAGGTTAAAAATAGAACTACCCTAGGTCCATCAATCCCTACTGGGTATTTACCCAAAGAATACAAAAACACTAATCTAAGGAATACATGCATCCCTATCTTTATAGCAGCACTATTAACAATGGTCAAGATAAGGAAATAGCCCAAGTGTCCATCAGCAGATGAATGGATAAAGATGTGGTGTATATATACAATGAAATATTAATCAGCCATAAAAAAGACTGAAATCTTGCCATTTGCAATGATCTGGATGGAACTGGAGAGTATAATGCTAAGTGAAATAAGTCAGAGAAAGACAAATACCATATGATTTCACTCATATGTAGAGCTTAAAAAACTAATGGACAAAGAAAAAAGATGAACAAGAAACTAGACTCTTAAATACAGAGAACAAATTGACGGTTAGCAGAGGGGAGGTGGGAGGAGGAGATGAAATAGTGAAGGGGACTAAGAGTACACTTACTGTCATGAGCACTGAGTAATGTATAGAATTGCTGAATCACTCTCTATGTTGTGCACTGGAAACTAATATAGCACTGTATGTTAATTACACTGGAATTAAAATAAAACAACAAAGACAAAAACAGAATCCCACTCATGATCTAAAACAAAAGCAAATAGTGTCAACAGGAGAGAACTATGAAGTGAAGGTGCCCTTCCCCACCTCACTTTAGATGCAGTCACAAGTACTAGCAGTGTCTTGTGTATCTTTTTACAAACTTTCCAAGGATATGCAAGCATATGAGCATAGGTATAGTTTTCCCTCCTTACACAAACAGGATCCTTCTAAATATAAACAATTGTTCTGCATTGATTTTTCCCAACAATATATTTTTTACCAGAACCCATCAGGACATAAAAGTCACTATTTTAAAGTGTATAAGTCAGTGGTTTTTAGTATGTTCAACTGTGTTGTGTACCCATCACCACTGTCTAATTCCAAAACATTTCCATCACTCCCAAAAGAAACACTGTAGCTATCAGCAGTTATCTCTGATTTCCCCTCACCTTCTGTCCCCTGGCAACTACTAATCGACTTTCTGGCTCTATGGATTTACCTTTTCTAGACATATGAGTGGAATCATGTATTGTGTTTTGTGTTTGGCTTTTCCCCCCTTGCATGTTTTCGAGGTTCACTCATGTTGTAGCCTGTATTAGTACTTCATTCCTTTTTATGACCCAGGAATATTCTATTGTGTGGATACACTGCAATTTGTCTATCCATTTGTCTATTGATGGACACTTTGTTGTTTCCACTTTTATTATGTAGCATGCTACTATGACCATTCACAAACAAGTTTTTGTATGAATATGTTTTCATTTCTCTTGGGTATATGCCTACAAGTGTAATTGCTGGGTCATATGGAAATTCTATATTTAACTTTTTGAGGAACTGCCAAGCCTTCTTGCACACTGGCTTCACTGTTTTATATTCCCAGCAGAAAGTACAAGAGTTCCAATTTTTCTGTCATCCTCACACTTCTTTTTCTTTTAAAAAATGATTGTTGTTAGCAGATAAGAAATATCTCCTTATGGTTTTGATTTGCATTTCCCTAATGGGTAATGACGTTGGTCATCTCCTCATGTGTTTATTGCCCATCTGTACATCTCTGGGGAGATGTCGATTCAAATCTTTTGTTTTAAATTTTGGTTGTCTTTTTGCCGTTGAGTCATGGGTTTTTAAAAGTATATTCTAGGTAGTAGTTGCTTACCAGATATATGATTTGCAAATTTTTCTCCCATTCTGTGGGTTGTCTTTTCATTTTCTTTTTGGTGTTCTTTGACCAGAAGTGTTTTCGGTTTTGGCAAAGCCCAATTTGTTTCTTTCATTGCTTGTGTTTTTAGATTCATATTTAGAACATCATCCCCTAATCCTAGGTCACACAGATATACTGTTTTCTCCTAATAGTTTTATAGTTTTCACTCTTACATTTAGGTCCTTGATCCTTTTTGAGTTAATTTTTGTGTCTGGTGGTAAGTAGGGGTCCAAATTCACTCTTTCATGTGTGGACACCCAGTTGTCCCAGAATCATTTGTTGAAAAGATCATTCTTTCCTGATGAACAATGTATTTGGGGCATAACTTCATATTTCATATATAATATGATATTTCTTATTCAACATTATTTATGTATCTTATTTTTAAACTTTTAATAATACAGCATTCATCAATTAATATTTATTGAGAGTCTCTGCTACTAGCCTCTGAGCATACAGCTGTGAACGAAACCTACACAGTTCCTGTCCTAAATGAGTCTACATTCTAGAGGGGGACACAGACAACCAGTTATCCAGGAAAGGGGCGAATAATAGCAATTGAGAGCTATAAGAGGTAACAAATTGGGGGGGGGGGGAGAATAAGGGGTTGGGTGAGGGTGTACCTAATCAGAAGGCCAGTCTTCCCAGAGCAGAGACTATGGGTGTAGTCCAGCAGAACTAGCTCGGCTTGCTGGAGGAAATGGAAAGAGATAGGGGAGCCTTGGGATTGTGGAGGGGTGAAATGGTGAGAAATGTAGGGGAGACTACCTAGGCCATAAGAGCAATGGAGTGTCCCGAAGACTGGGGCACAACCGATCTGCACTTTTGGAAGATCACAAAAGCCGGCCCTATTGAGACTAGATTGGGTAGAAGGCGTGGTGGAGGCTGCGGATCAGCTGCAGTGTTATTTCCCCAAGAAGCTAGGCTTGAAGGAGGGCAGTGAGGCCAAGCAGAGGGGCTGCAGACTGAATCTGGCTTGAGCTGGTGGGGTGGGGAGTTCAGGCAACCATGAGTAAGGGCTGAGGCGGTGTGGGACAGTACAAAGTTTGGTAGGAAAGGAAGTTGGAAGAGCATAGGCAGGGGTCCCCGTGGAGGGGAAGGATCTGGGGGCACTTCGCGCCAAGGTCTGGGAGCCAAAGGCCAGCGGCGGCTGGGCTGTCCGCAGTTCAGTGAGCCCAGCCTGATGCCCGCATCCTGACTCTCCCAGTTCCCAGCTGTGTGACCTCCGGCAAGGGACTCAAGCGGTCTGTGCCTCAGTTTCCTCACACTTGTGAGTGTGAAGAAAGTTGGCTGCTATTAATCCACCACCCGGATGGAAGGCACGGTTGTTGAGTCCGGCGAGCGTCGTTCCCCACGCGGGGAATCAGGAGGCGGCTTGCAAGGTTAGGGTTCGCCAAAACCCCCAGGCTCCGCGGCGAGCGGGACCAGCTGGAGCCCGTCCCGGCGGCGCGGACCACCCCCGACCCGGCAGGCCCCGCGCGGCGCCCCGCGGCTCACGCGCACGCGCAGCTCCGGGCCGGAGTCCGGCTGTGCTCCGCGCCGGGCTTTGGTGTCGACCGGTCCCGGCGGCCGCACGGCGTCGCGCACAGCTGGGCGGGGCGGACCGCGCTTCCTCCGAGGCGGCGGCTGGGACGCCGAGCCTGGGCCCAAGATGGACCTTCCGAAGCTGCTCGCCGCCCCGACCGCGCGCGGAGCCCAACATGGCGGCGGCGGCGGCCCCGGCCGACTCCGCCGAGGCCCGGGGCCACCGCCCAGCCCGGGCCCCGCGCGCCGCCGCCTGCTACTGCTGCGGGGCCCCGAAGATGGCGGGCCGGGGCCGCTGCGCGGGGAGGCCCGGACGGCGTCGGCGGGCCCGGGGCCGAGCTCCCCGCCCCCCGAGGACGGTGGCGACTCTTTCGTGGTGCTGCTGGAAGTGGCGCGCGGCGGTGCAACCGAGGACCCCGGGCGGCGGGAGGTGGGGCCCGGCGCTGGCGCGAGCCCAATCACCCACTCCCAGCCGGGCCCCAGCGGCGCAGCCGCCGCCCCCGAGTCCGGCGCGGCCCTCGCGGGCACCGTCACCATTAACAGCCAGGACCTGCTGGTGCGCTTCGATCACGGCGTCTTCACGCTGGCCGCCGCGCCGCCGCAGCCGGGCCAGCCTCCCCGGGCTCCGCCCGCGCCTCCGGGCGAGGAGGCCGCGAGCCTGGCGGAGGGCCGCCCGGTTCCCCAGGGTCCCGGCTCTGGTGCCCCGGCCTACCGCTGTCCCGAGCCGCAGTGCGCGCTCTCCTTCGCCAAGAAGCACCAGCTCAAGGTGCACCTGCTGACGCACGGCAGCAGCCAGGGCCGGCGGCCCTTCAAGTGCCCGCTGGACGGCTGCGGCTGGGCCTTCACTACCTCCTACAAGCTCAAGCGGCACCTGCAGTCGCACGACAAGCTGCGGCCCTTCGGCTGCCCGGTGGGCGGCTGCGGCAAGAAGTTTACCACCGTGTACAACCTCAAGGCGCACATGAAGGGCCACGAGCAGGAGAACTTGTTCAAGTGCGAGGTGTGCTCCGAGCGCTTTCCCACGCACGCCAAACTCAGTTCCCACCAGCGCAGCCACTTCGAGCCGGAGAGGCCCTACAAGTGTGACTTTCCCGGTAACCGCGCGCCACGGGCCTGCGGGCGGGCTTCGGGGGGCTCCCGGGGCCCCAGGTCCAAATTCAGCCTCCCGCAGTGGGTGCGGCGTCGCCCTGCCTCCGGCTGTTCATCTGGGCAGGATTTAAGTTCCGTGGGCCAAGAGTGAGGGGCGGGAACGGAGCACTCTGGTGTTTGTGTTCCAGTTCTTTCCAGGTGATTTGGGTTTGACACCTCAGCCCTGCATAGCTGTGGGGATCTCGACAAAGGAAGCACTAGTAATTACAGCCTTCCTTCCCCACGGTGGAGGCAACAGGTCTCTCTTATGGTGCTTCAGGTTAATGAAGGTGATAAAGCATCTTACCAGAGATGTGATTTATGAGTCAGGTGTCTGTTTTCTTGGGCCCTTCATCAGTTAGAATCCAGGTATCAGATACTTAGGTGGCACAGATGAGTCTGGCTAGGTGGAACATCCTAAGGCCCACAGGGGATAGTCACAGGTGTGTGGTGCAATGCAGTTTTCTGGCCTTTTATGCTTTTATCTTCTTTGGACTTCACAGTTTTGGGAAGTTCTAAAAATTATCATTTTACAGATGAAGAGTCTGAGGCCCAGTAATGTGGATAAAATCCAGTGAAGGGCTCTTTCCCCTCTGTCATTGCCTGCAGGAGGGAATGCAGGCTCCAAAACCGTGAACTTCACCAGGAGAGGCAGATTTACATGCTCTAAGAGGGAGAGTGTGCCTCCCCAGGAGGAAGAGAAGATTCCTACCTGGGAAGGAGTTGGCTTGCTTGAGCTGGGGTGGAAGGCAGTGCTGGTGGGTGACACTGCAAAGCCAAGGCAGGGAATGCGGGCTGTGGTGGTGCTGTGGGGTGGGGAGTGAAGTTGGGAGAGTGGGAGGGCCCAGTAGAGGGCAAGGGACCTTCTCCATCCTCTTCGTTAAAACAGAACCTCAACTATGTGCCTAGCATGTGCCTTTCGTGTGTATTGATGCATTATATATGTGTAGTGCTCTCATAGTAATGTTTGTTAGAAAATATACTTAAATTATAGGGATTTTGAAAGGGTGAAATGAAAAACACATTAATAGGTTCTAGTTTCTTTTTCCCCCATATGCTTGTGGACGGGCTTGTGCATCCCTCTTTGTGGAGAATATAGGTTTAGACCGTTTCAGAACCTTTCTAAATTATACACTGTGAATCTGGCTTATAGACTGCTCCTGAGTAAAGTGTATTAAGAGCATCATTCCAAGTGTAATACTAGGAAGATGAGGGATTTAGCTTGCTTTAGGGTATGAAATCCTCCTGAGAGTTTTGGGTTGGATGATCAGAGGTGTTCCAGATGGGTAGGTTCAGGGGAGGGAACTGTGAAGCCTCATTAAATGTTCTAGACCTGAGTTTGCTGAGGCATTGGGAATGGTGAGGGGCTTCCAGTAGGAAAAGATTGCAGAGGCAGGATCAAAGGGCTTGACTGTTGATTGCAGGGAGGGTGGTTCTTGGTAAGGCAGAGATTTACCTCTTGGAGTGTGTGAATGCACCAAAGCCCAAAATAGGGAATGAGGGGGGTGGGAGGGGAGAGCAGATTTATGCCAAAGAGGAGGAGCAGCATGATTTGGGGGCATTTAGGAAGAGGAGCATTTCCCAGTTGAGTGTTGCTAGGGAAAATAGGATTCCTGGGGCTCAGTGCTTTGAGGCAGTGATGTGCAGCGTGTATCTGCTTGGTGGTTTATAGGCACAATGGTAGCACCTTACAGGTTCTGGGAAGAGCTGCCACAAAGATAGGAATCTTGCAACCTGGTTCTACTCTATTTAAGCACGGAACCTTTTTGTCAGAGGAGAGCTACTGATGTGGAAAGTTTGGGGATTGCTGAGGTAGGTTCCTTTGTAGTGGTTCAAGTGGGGTTGAAAATGGGAGTGAAGGAAAAGGCCATGTGAATGATGACTCTGGGAGCCTCCTTTGACAGCAGGGAATCCTGGTGAGATAAGGAAAAGGAGAAGCCAGGTGACAGTGGGGGTGCTGCCCTTTGCAGAGGATGTCAAAGGACATTTGTAATTGCGGAGGACACAGCGTCACGTGCAGGGGCAAATAATTCTCAGAACAATGGTTTGTGGCCCTTCCAGGTTCAACCGTCCCAGACAGAGTCCTTGTTCCTTAGTATCTAATATCTCTTGTTGGGGTTTTCCTTGGCCTCACACAGACAGCATTGACATTTGAGTTGACAAAATGTAAGACAGATCTGTGCTGTGGAAACGGGGAGCATGTGGCTGTGATTGGAGGACTTTCCCTTGATCACGCCTTCATAGCTAAGTCATAGCACAGCAGGTGGCCTGCCTGTGCTTGCTGGCTGCCCTTAGCCACTATTACAAAGACAGTTGTTTATGGTTATAACAGTGGTTATAACTTTCTGGAGCTGCTTCTATCTCATTTTCTTTCTTGTTTGCTTCAGTGTGAATAGTGTCCTGGAGCGGTGACTAGTTTAGCTGTGGTATGTGATTTTTGTCACATCGGTGAGCAGGGTTTGTGTTTTCTTTGTTCAGGCTGCGAGAAGACATTCATCACAGTGAGTGCTCTGTTTTCCCATAACCGAGCTCACTTCAGGGAACAAGAACTCTTTTCTTGCTCCTTTCCTGGGTGCAGCAAACAATATGACAAAGCTTGTCGCCTGAAAATTCACCTGAGAAGTCATACAGGTAATGAGATGGAGAATACAGCATTTGTACCTAAGATTTGCCTTCATGGTAGCCTGCATTTATGATTATGTGTGGCATAATTTTTTTGTTTTCTAAGGTGAAAGACCTTTTATTTGTGACTCTGACAGTTGTGGCTGGACCTTTACCAGCATGTCTAAACTCCTGCGACACAAAAGGTAATCTTTACATTTCACTTGAATTACCTATATAGAAAATGAGTGAGTTGTTTGTCAGTAGCAAAAGCCTATGGATTAAATATCTGTCGATTTTTTCAAGTTATAAGAAAAAGAGCCCATTGTAGGTAGTTTGGAAAGTTCAGAAAGCTGTGAAAAGAAAACCACGCAGAATCTGATCACCTTATGTCAGTTTTTCTGTGTTACACTTGCTTTTAAATGTAATTTATGTACTTTATACAAAATTCAATATTTAAAAAAGGTTAACATTGTGGAAGCAGCTTTCCACACTATAAACTTTCCATACTGGTAACGATGTCCTTGGAGGGCTTTGTCTATGTGCAGGTGTTGTTCAGCACTTTACCTTTAACCTCTCTCCTTTAACTGTCCCAATGACTATGGCTTTGATGTTCTTACTTCAAACTTTGATGTTCTTATTCTCCCTGGTTTGCCTTGGGACAGAGAGGTTGGGTGGTTTGTCCATGCTTGCACAGCTAGGGATTTGAGGGGTCCAAGTATAACAGCATTCCTAGAAAAGGACTGTATTTATGCATGAAGTTGAGGGAGTCCTTTTAGCAATTGCTGTTGATTTTCTGTGCATGCTTTTCTTTGCCCTCTGCAGCTTGGAAACCTTGTTTGTTAGCAGAATCTCTAAACATTGGAAGTAGCTTCATCAGTACATTTGGGACCCAGCCATTTGTTCCTAGATTGAAGCAGCACTAATTGTCGTCTGACTTTTGAGTCAACCTTGTCATTAAAGTAGAATTTCTAATTGCAGGGTTAGCTAAATTGCAAACCTGTGGTTTAGAAATGGGTTAGAAAGAATTAAGATTTTCTGAAATGTGCTGATCATTTGCTTTAAATGCTAAGACTTTGCAGAATTTTTAAACAAAGAATCACTTCTGAGGTCTGGTGTCTCTGGGTTGTGTGAGTGAAAAATCACTGTTTTTCTCTTCTGGCAGGAAACACGATGACGACCGCAGGTTTACTTGCCCTGTTGAAGGCTGTGGGAAGTCATTCACCAGAGCAGAGCACCTGAAAGGCCATAGCATCACCCACCTGGGCACAAAGCCATTCGAGTGTCCCGTGGAAGGTAGATTTTAATGTATTACTTTGAGCTGTAAACTAGTACGTGACCTCGTTGTTGTAAGTTTAAGTTGTTTAAAGGTAAGTTTTATTTGTTTCAAGGCAAGGCGAGTGTAAGTTGTAGCATTAGATTTAATTGGCTGGTTTTTAGTTAATTGTTTTATCTTGGGAGAAGTGTATTGAAAAGAATAGACTTCAGAATCAGACCTGGTTCGACTCTTGGCTCTGAAGTGTACTCCCTAGATTTGTACCTGGCAGTGGGAAGGGAGAGAATGCACAGGTGAGAGAGATAGGAATTGGACAGTGTGCCAGCAGCACTTGGTGATAGATTGGGGAGTAGGGGTTTTGGGTGAAGCAGTAGTTGGCCAGCATCTCTAGGCTCTAGCTATTACCTGTTTAATTTGGTGGTTGTGAGGAGTAGGTGAAAAGGCCTGTTGAAAAGGCCTGTTCTGGCATCTGGCACCTATCACGGACTCAGTAAACGGTAGCTGTCTATGCATGCTGTGATTGGACAGCAGTCAAGTTAGGCTAGCTTTTTGAAAAGGGCCTTCAGATGTTTTTGTCTCTGCACAGCGAAGGCACGGTTCGTGGGCAGAAGTGTGCTCCATGGCTTGTGTGTGCTGGCCTACTGTAGTTGCTGCAGGTGTGTGGAAGGGCAGAGCAGGTCAGCGTGTGCTTGTGAGTCTCCTTCCTGCCTTCCCCCTCCCTCAGGTGATGCCTTCCCTCTGGCCAGCTTCTCTGGGCATTAATTTCCTTATCTGGAAAAGGGATAATAAAGACCGATTGAAAGCCAAGACCAATTCCTAGAGTGCCATGAGAGTAATATAGATGGTTTAACTGGTTTAACCAAGACATAGTTCCTCCTGTCATCAGAGCTCCAGTTGGGGCACACCAGGTAGACCAGTAGGGTGCTGTGGGGACACACAGGTCACCCAGACTGCTTTTAGAGCATGGGGGCATGGGAGGCGGAGCTTGCCAGGGTTAGAGGAGGCAGAAGAGGCAAGTGTAGGGGCATCTCCCAGAATGGTGAGAGCAGCAGGCTGGGTGTTCAGGGCAGGAGTGTGATGGGACCATGACTGAGTTTAGGGCTCAGTCTGGTTTCCTGAGGAGATGGCTTGTGCCTGCACTGGGGCTTGGCAGTGGGAAGGGAGAGAATGCACAGGTGAGAGAGATAGGAATTGGACAGTGTGCCAGCAGCGCTTGGTGATAGATTGGGGAGTAGGGGTTTTGGGTGAAGCAGTAGTTGGCCAACATCTCACTTGAGGTGGGCACACAGGGCTGGTGGTTGGAAGAAGAGCATGTGCTGCAATTTAGGTGCCTGCAGGCTTTCCAAGTTCAGATGCTCAGGAGGCAGGGATGTACTGCTTGCTGGGCTCAGTGAGGAGGGGGGCTGGGAGTGAGGCTGGTCCACACGGGGAAGAGCTAAGCTATGGAAGTGGACGTGGGGCTCAAGGATTGGTGTATGCTGAAGAGGGGAGGTAGAGTGTGGTGACTGAAGGCTTTAGGCTTCCTGGACCCCAGTCCCAACCCTGCCACTTAAGTCACTCTGTAACCTCTGACAAGTGGCTCAAGCACTCTCTGCCTCTTTCCCTCATCTTCGAAGTGGTCATAAAACCACACAGGAAAAGCGGTCACATTCCTGGCCATCAAAGGATGTATAAGTGAAAATGAAGTATGTTTTGTTCTCTGTCGAGTTAACAGATATTTTTAAAAATGGAAACCACTGCTAACAAGTGTGGGAGACATCACTGTTGTGGTTGACTCCTGTCCTTGGCAAAGCAGTTTGGTAAGAAGCGTTTTCAGCACTTCTACTCTGTGCTGTGCCTTCTTAGTGGAGGCGTCCCAGCTGGAAAGGGGGCTGAGGATTGCAGGCATAGAGAACCCCTGGGCACCGTGTGGAACAAGGGACACACCGTAGACAGTGCATCTAGGGGTGGACCTGGATGCTTCTGTTCTCTTGTGTGTTTTCCAAATGTTCTCTCATGAGCCTGACCTGGAAACAAGCTGGAAGCTTTGTTTGAAAGTGAAAACTCCTCTCAGAGGCAGCCAAAACCCTTAGTCATCTGGCCGTATTTTGTCTTCATAGCCTCTTTCCCTAAAATAGGCCTCTCCCAGGCCCTAGACTCCAGCAGTTCCACCTCGCCATTCCAAGAAGCTTCCACAAGTGCAGTGATGCTCATTCTACTTTCTTGGGGACTGTGCGAGCATTCCGTAGATTGGAATTGTTTACCTATAATCTTCATAACCCCTGTGAGGCGTGTGTTATTCCCACTTTACAGAAAAGGAAAAGGAGACCCAGAAAGAATAAATAAGGCCATATGGCCAGTAGCGTCTGAAGTAGAGTTGGGCTCCAGAGTACAAGCTCTGCCTACCCTGCTTGGTGGCCTCCATGCCTTGGGTGGCAGTTGCTCAGCCTGTACACCTTCCTGCTCTGCTGTGTGGCCCCTACCATTTGTTAAGACCCAGTCACCTCAAATGCAGCCTACCTCTTGAAACCTTTTTTCTCTCTTCTCAAGAGGTACACTGTTTGTTTCTTCTGTTTCTAGAACATTCCATGGCATTAGCACTGCTTTTATTTTGCCCTTTTTTAAGACAGCTGGTTTTCACATCCCTACCAGGTCACAAGCTTGTAGCTGCCTAGAACCCTGCTTCCCTCTGCATGTCCCTGTGGTACAGAGCTCCAGCAAGAGAGATTAGGCCAAGAGGAATGTGGTGATACTTTGTAATTTGTCTGTTTTCCCTCTGACACACGTGTGCGGGTCAGGTCGGTGGTCTTACTGGTTCTGGCTAAGCTGTTGAGTAATCAGCAGGACTACTCCACCTCCAGACTCCACTTGTGCTTCTGATTTAGGGTCATTTGCTTGGGTCCCTTTGGGCCTCAGTTTAGCAGTAGTAAAATGAGAGGAATTGGCTTTGGTGATATTTTGAGATAGTTTCCAATTCTAAATGTCATAGGGTTCCAGTTTTTATAGTAGTAGCTAAGTATAGGTAATTGGTACAAATTTTTAGTGATTGAACTTTTAAGAGTTGTTTAACACTGAATTTAACTTACTTTGTCCAGCAGTCTTGTGTAGTGGGTGAAGAAACAGGCCCAGCGTTAACTTGTCAAGGTTATGTGTCTTCTACACAGCTGATGGGGAATTTCCTTTCTCCTTTTATTTATTTTTATTTTTTTTTAAAGATTTTATTTATTTATTTGACAGAGATCACAAGCAGGCAGAGAGGCAGGCAGAGAGAGAGAGGAAGGGAAGCAGGCTCCCTGCTGAGCAGAGAGCACAATGTGGGGCTCGATCCCAGGACCCTGGTATCATGACCTGAGCTGAAGGCTTTAATCCACTGAGCCACCGAGGCGCCCCCTCCTATCTCCTTTTAAATGGAGTTTGCTTTCAAATTTAATTCCTTGTGTTGGGGAGAAAGAATTTTTTTCTACCCTTCAAGATTGTCTTGCTGGACTAAATTAAATTGATGTGAGACAGATTAACAGAAAATAAGATTTATTTAATTGTTTATTTATTTTAAAGATTTTATTTATTTATTTGACAGGGAGGGAGAGACAGGGAGAGAGGGAATAGAAGCAGGGGAGTGAGAGAGGGAGAAGCAGATTTCCTGCTGAGCAGGGAGTTCGATGCAGGGCTCAGTCCTGGGACCCTGGGATCATGACTTGAGCCGAAAGCAGGCTCTCAATGACTGAGCCACCCAGGCACCCCTGGAAAATAAAATTTAATTTTATATGTATGGAAAACCCACACAGACATGATATTCGGAGACAGGTAAAATGAATTATGTATGTCATCTAGAGCTAAAGAGAAAGGTAGATAGGGACCTGGGACTTTTAGAGGGAAGGAAAGCATTTAACAGGAAAATGAAAATGAGTAAATGTTTGGTGAACAAGTGGTTCCTGGGCTCACAGAAACAATGTGACACAGAGCAGACTTTGCTCAAACAGGCCTTGCTAGGTCCTCCCTGTCCCGCATACTTAGTTCATATCATAATGTAGTTATCTGTGGTGGTAGCTTTTTTCCTGAAGTATGTCCTCCATCTAAATTCTTTTAGGCAGTAGGCAGAGGGATGTCAAAGTTTATTCCCGAGTTTTTTGGGCCTTGATTACTTCCAGCTGGCATAACCTGCATGCCAAAGAGGCCTGCCTTGGCCCCACATTTGTGATGTTGCCCCAAGGGCTATATGTCTGTCCCTGGCCAGTGGCCGGAGCATGGGCATGCATTGTCTTATGATTCTAATGGGAGGAAATGTCAGCACTGGTTCCTTGGGTATCCTCAGGTTTACCACTCATTTGTTCTTTTTGTTCCAGGGTGCTGTGCCAGGTTCTCTGCCCGTAGCAGCCTCTACATTCACTCCAAAAAACACCTTCAGGACGTGGGTGCTCCAAAAAGCCGTTGCCCCGTGTCCAGCTGTAACAGACTCTTCACCTCCAAGCACAGCATGAAGGCGCATGTGGTCCGGCAGCATAGCCGGCGCCCAGGTCTGCTCGTTTACTTCTCTTCGGGCACTGCAGAGATGTGTCTGCTTGACATGTGTCAGAGAAGCTAAAGCGTGTCCTTCCTTCCTTTCTCTGCCCCCTTCAGAAGTTGTCTGGTCATGGATTAAAGATTTATTTATTTATTAGAGAGAGAGAGAGAGAGAGATCACAAGTAGGCAGAGAGGCAGGCAAAGGGTGGGGGGGAAGCAGGCTCCCTGCTGAGCAGAGAGCCTGATGGGGGGGCTCGATCCCAGGACCTTGAGATCATGACCTGAGTCAGAGGCAGAGGCTTTAACCCACTGAGCCACCCAGGCGCCCCTGTCTGGTTATGGATTAAATTAATTGAGCACAACGAAGTCTTATTGGCCCTTAAACCATGGCTGCGAAGCCTAGTGTCATCTTTTGGACTGTCTTCTGCCATTTTTTGCCTCTGACCTTAATCCCTCACCTCTGAAGTGCTTCCCTCGAGAAGCATTCAGTTATTTATTTATTTGTTTATTTTCAGTGTTTTACTTGGTCGGCTTTTCCTAGCATGTGTCTCCTAAGTCTGTCTCCCTCTGTGACCTTTGTCCTGGATTCTGAGCCCACCCCTCCCTTGTTTCTGTCTTCACCCCTCTCTGGTTGTGCAGAGTGGTGGTTTACCTTTTGAGCAGGGGTTGGGGCTTGAGGGCCTGGGTAGGGGAGAGGGTTGGGGGAACCACAGCAGTAGTCTGGAGTAAGGATTCTGGGCACATGAAGGCCTGGTCATCTGGCTGTGTGGTGACATGGGATGATGGTCTGCCTCTCGAGATACACACACAGCCCTGTGGGCAGACTGTTGAGGGGTGTAGGCGGCTGTGCACTGCCTCCGCCTTGGAGCTTGCACCATCCTGCTCTCTGGGGCACGGTGGGGTTACTGCTCCTGGCAGGGGAAGCCCTTGCTAGCCTTAGAGTCATTTGAGCATGCTGCCTCCCTGCCATCTGTGTGACAGGCAGCACCAGCCTTGGGGCACAGCTACTTCTCAGCCGTGGGATCTAGGCTAGGGCACAGGTCCTTGAGCTTTGGCTTTTCATTTTTAAAACATGGGAGAGAATTTGTGTAGTGTTCTGAAGGAAATGTCCTTCCTCTGGCTTCTTCCCATCCTGTTATAGATGTGGTTATGTCACTCCTTTGGCTCTAACAGTAATTGCCATTTCAGTTGGGATTTAAGTAGCTGCCCTTCTGAACTCTAGGTGTTAATGAGGACTCATAACCTGTCACCTCAACTCACAGGGTCTAGTCAGGAGCCATAGGCTGGTCTTGAGAGGCCCTCAGTGGTCGGGTTGCTACTTCTGTCTCTAAAACTTAGCCCTCGCCCTTCCTGCCTCTGAGCTGACACTATGGGACACTGTGTACCTGGGCCTCTGTGCTCCTGCTCTTCTCCCTTTCCTGGCTTGGCTCATTCGGAACTCAGAGACAGCATCATTCCTTCCACATGAGTTTCCCTAGTCTCTGTCTCCATTGGAGAGCCTCTTAGGGGCTCTGTAGTGCCTGTGTTTCCTAGGCTCTGAATTTATAATGTGCCATTGACTGACTTGTGTGTCATTCTTCTCTGCTGTGGTCAGGGGTGGACAACTAGGTAGTGTCCCAGTGCTAGCCTTGTGAGAAATAGGTGCTTGGGAACCTGCCTTGTTGTGGACTGATGGTGCCAGGGGCTCTGCTAGACCCTGGACTGGGTGTTGGAGTTCCCTCACAGTGATCCTGGGGCAGGGGCATCTTCACTGCTCCATTCCTGATGAAGCTGAGGTGGAAAGGAGAGGGACTTGTCTGAGGTCCCCATACACTGAGAAGTGCTGGAGCGAGATCATGCTTATAACCTTGGTTTAGATGTTGTATTAATGTTTAATGATTTCTGAATATCTTGGCCTTGCAATAACAGGTGTCCAGTAGATACCTGTGATTTCAAGGCTAAATAGGAAATTTATGAACAAATTGGTGTCTGTTTGCATTGAGATTGTTATTATTAATATTTTTATCCCCATGAAATTCTCAAGATAGTGAAGGAAATTTTTGGGAGGTTTTGAAAGAGACTGTTTTCCATTTTTAATTTCTGAATCTCTGCCATTTTTTAAAGCTGTTTTATTGGTACTGAGATACTTAGTGAAGAAGCAATAATATATTGATACTGTTTTTCAGCTTTGAAGCAGTATGACAGGTGAAGAAGATAATATTTGGGATTTCGTTATTAATTTATTTTGGAAGGGTCTTTCGTGGATTTCTTTCATAGGTTTGTGTTAGAACTATAATAGGCACCTTACATGGTGTCCACCACCAAAAAGTATGAGTTTGGGATTAGCTAACAGTTGGTGTAGGAGGAATAGAGCCAAAGAACTGAGAGAGCCTTTCCTTCTGGCCAGGCACTGGCATGTTCTAGAAGCTTCAGCTACAGATTTCTTGGGAAGGATTAACTTCAGGGCCCTGTTTGGCTCCCTTACCCAAATATTTTATACTCCCATCTTCCTGTTTGCTTGGTGCTTGAAGAGTCCTAGGATTTGGGATGATTGATTGGGTTCACTGGTGTATAAATTTCTGACTTGAGTATCCACTGAAATTTTTTAAGGTTTTATTTTAAGTAATTTCTATACCCAATGTGGACTCAAACCCATAGCCCCAACCAAGATGAAGAGTCACGTGCTCTACTGACTAAGCCAGCCTGGCACCGCTCAGTGAAATTCTGTAAAGCTATGTTAATGCTCACTATTCCTCCAAGGATAGTCTGACTGTTTAAGTTACTTAATTGAATGACAAGAGAATCAAATATTTGATGAGTGAAATGACCAACAACAGAGGCCGAATGAACAATCAAGACTAAAGAGGGATTTACTAGCATTATTTTTTCTGTGATCATTAAGTGCTGCTTAGGGGCTAGGTGCCAGTGCCTGGTGCTAAAGGGACATTGTTGGTCAGATAGACTCCCTGCCTTCAGGATGATCAAGGAAAGAGTGTTAGAGTTTAGAAACACAGGGGCACCTGGGTGGCTCAGTGGTTAAAGCCTCTGCCTTCGGCTCAGGTCATGATCCCAGGGTCCTGGGATTGAGCCCCACATCGGGGTCTCTGCTGGGCAGAGAGCCTGCCTTCTCCTCTCTCTCTGCCTGCCTCTCTGCCTACGTGTGATCTGTCTGTCAAATAAATAAATAAAATCTTTAAAAAAAAAAAGAAACACAGTGGTGGGGGTAGAAGGAGAGTCCATCAGGAGATGCTCCAGGGAGGGGACACAGCTCCAGAGTGCCTGGGGGGCTGATGTCTTAGTTCTCTGTAGTCCATAGGGTTTGGACCTTGAGCCAGGGCATTTATTCCAGAGCATGCCAGACAGGACAGTTTTTTTACCCACTGATCACCTCCAGATGACTCAAATTTGTTTTGGAATGGCAGCTAGTTGTGGAGTGGGGCATAGATTTTGATGAGACATGAGTTGACACCAGCCGACTCCAAAAATATCCTGGAGCTGGAGTTCAGCTTGTGTCTGACTTCTGAAGATTTGTGGTCTGGGTTAGGTTTTATAGGCTTCTGAGGGCACTTCTTGTGTAGCAGAACGAGCATAGCATTTGAAGCCAGA
>ML110332.1:35375-47146 GCA_003697995.1 Taxidea taxus jeffersonii | reverse complement strand
AACCATGAATTCTTTTCAACTCTCTCTATTGAGAGTTGGTATTTATTACTCTCTCCTTCTGAATCTAGGCTTGCCCTGTCAACTCTTAATCAATAAAACATGTTGAAAGTGGTGCCATAGCAGTTAGTTCTGGGCCTAGCCTTTAAGAGACTGGGCAACTCCTACTTCTTTTCTATTGGAAGACCTGCTTTTGAGACACCAGCCTATGAGAAACCTGAGCCAAATGGAGAGGCCACGTGTAGGTATTCCTGAGTTAGCAGCACTGGTTGAACTCCCAATCAATAACCAGCATTAACTAGCCAGTCACTGGAAAGAGACATTTTGGATGTTCGAGCCCAAATGACTCAACCCCAAACAGCATAACATGGGGCTGCAGAAAAGCCCGGCTGAGCTCAGTCAACCCACAGTATCAGAAGAGGGAATAAGGGGCGCCTGGGTGGCTCAGTGGGTTAAAGCCTCTGCCTTCAGCTCAGGTCATGATCCCAGGGTCCAGGGATTGAGCCCTGCATCGGGCTCTCTGCTCAGCAAGGAGCCTGCTTCCTCCTCTCTCTCTCTGCCTGCCTCTCTGCCTGCTTGTGATCTCTGTCTGTCAAATAAATAAATAAAATCTTTAAAAAAAAAAGAAGAGGGAATAAAATGGTTGTTGTTTATGTCAATAAGTTTTTTTGTTTGTTTTTCATGTCAATAAGTTTTAATGAACAGAATAAAATACTTAATGTATCATTTTTGTGTGTTTTTGTTTTTAGGGTTAGTGCTTCTGGTGTCTTGTTTAAGAAATATTTGCTTCCTTTTAGGACATGAGTATTTACCTATGTTATATTCTAGAAGCTTCTTATCTTTTCATTTTAATCTGTATTACCTAAACGATTTTTTATGTATGACATAAAGTAGTGGGGGCATATTCCTCTTGAATTCAGTAATAATGATAACTTTTTGGAATTTAGAATTAGTGTGCAGTACAGGACACCAACAGTGTAGTAATTTAACATCACAAGTAAGGAAACTTCCATAACTAGTTTACCTGTTTTACCTATCTGCACTCCTATCACTCCCCAGTAGGTCTCAAGACAATGAAGATTTAGTTATTTATTCACTCATAAAACATTTACTGAGAGCCAGGATTTCCATTTCTCTGTGCTGGATTCTGAACTAGGTGCTGAAAATCATCCAATGAGATACAGGCCTCTTTTCGTGTAATTACATCTTGTGGGGAAAATTGGCAATAATACATAATCTATTTATTTTTACTTTTTAATAACACATAATTTAAATTGTGCTGAATGTATGAAAGAAAAGCAGAGATGTTATAGGAGTGGCGCCCAGGAACTGCTAAGTTAGTCCTGGGGTTGGAGGTACATCAGAGAGATTCCTTGTGGATGTGATATTTCAGCAGAGATTCGTGGGATGAATATTAATTATCTAAAGAAAGAACTGGAGGGAGGGAAATTCTAGGCACAAAAGACCACAGAGAACTCTAGGCAGGAAAGAACCCACTGTGTTACAAGAACAAGAGGAGTTTCATTGCTAGGGAGAGAGGATAAGGGGGACACAAGTTGAGACTGGAGAGGTAGGAAGGGCCTAGACCTAGAAACCTTCTTAAAGGAATCCAGACTTAGTGGGATATCACCTCACAGAAGTCAGAATGGCTAAAATTAACCAGTCAGGAAACGACAGGTGTTGGCGAGGATGTGGAGAAAGGGGAACCCTCCTTCACTGTTAGTTGGGAATGCAAGCTGGTGCAACCACTCTGGAAGACAGCATGGAAGTTCCTCAAAAAGTTGAAAATAGAGCTATCCTATGACCCAGCAATTGCACTACTGGGTATTTTCCCTAAAGTTCCAAACATAGTGACCCAAAGAGGCACGTGCATCACAATGTTTAGAGCAGCAATGTCCACAATAGCCAAACTATGGAAAGAACCTAGATGTCTCATCAACAGATGAATGGATAAAGAAGATGTAGTACAATGGAATACGACGCAACCATCAAAAAATGAAATCTTGCCATTTGCAACAATGTGAGTGGAACTAGAGAGTATTATGCTAAGTGAAATAAGTCAATCAGAGAAAGACAATTTTCATATGATCTCTCTGATATAAGGAATTTGAGAAACAAGACAGAGGATCATAGGGGAGGGGAGGGAAAACCGAAACCAGATGAAACCAGAGAGGGAGACAAACCATAAGAGACTCTTAATCTCAGGAAACAAACTGAGAGTAGCTGGAGGGGAGCGGGGTGAGAGGGATGGGGTAGCTGGGTAATGGACATTGGGGAGGGTATGTGCTGTGGTGAGTGCTGTGAATTGTGTAAGACTGATGAATCACGGACCTGAACCCCTGAAACAAATAATACATTCTATGCTAATAAAAATTTTAAAAAGAAAAAGAGGAATTCAGATTTTATTCTGAAAGCAGTGGATGCCTTTAATGGGTTGTAAGCAGGGGAGGGGCATGGCCAGATATGTGTGTTTTTGAAGATCACTAAGGCTGCCTTATAATACGAGGTAGAACATGAACAGTGCCTGACAAAGACTTCAAAATGCCATGGTAGTTCCAAGCATGGAGAAATCCCATTGTCTGAGTTATCAGGAAGGCCTTCATGGAGGAAGGTCTTCATGGCGGTGGTCACAGTAGAATCATTCGACATGGGAAGACAGGGGGGTGTGTGTGTGTGTGTGTGTGTGCGCGCGCGCGTGCGCGTGCGTGCGTGTGTGTATCTATCTATCTAGGTGTAGGGAGTAGACTGCACTCAGCCACAAAGCTAGATATGTATGGGACATGTTTGGGGAATGGTGAACTCTCCAGTCAGGCTGGAGAACAATGGGAAATAAACCTGGAAGGTTAGGTTGTGGACATAAAGCCCCGGAAGGTATACACGCATACAGCCCCTTCTCATCATGAGCTGACCTGTGTTGGCAAAGTCGCTAACTTGCTAACATTTTCTTGTAACCCCAATGTCAATTCCTGTAGCACTTTTGTAGTCTTTGTGAACATGTGCAGAGTGGTGAAAATTTTGAGTCACCTGGTGTGTGTGTTCACAACTGAGTTTTGCAAGGTCACCCTCTGCCTTCTTGTGTCAGCTCTCACGTTCTAAACAAGTGTCCTTTTTGTGGCCTATTAAGCAGTGCTTTTTTACATTTTTTTGCTTTTTTGTAGGTGATTTCACTGTTTAAAATAGCCCCAAAGCATAGCGTGGAAGTGCTACCTACCTAGTGTTCTAAGCGCCAGGAGGCTGCCATGTGCCTTATGTAGAAAATATATGTGTTAAATAACCCTCATTCAGGTGTGAATTATAGCGCTGTTGGCCATCGGTTCAATGTTAACAAATCAACAATGTACACGATGGGGATTCAGGAGTGCACTTGTTGTGATGAGCACTGGGTCATGGGTCACTATACTGAACACTTGAAAGCAGTATTACACTTTATGTTAACTAACTGGAATTTAAGTAAGAACTTTAAAAATAAATAAAAGAAAATATAATGTATATATAGTTTTTAATCAAAGACATGAAACAAAGTTATATATTGACCAGTTCCTGAAAATGGGCCCAGTGGTTTACAGGAACCTAACCCTGTATTTCCCTCTGGGAGCAATGGTTCTATATTAGCAATTTCAGCATTTGTGGCCACTTTATAGGACTACTGGGAATAATGAGAATTGACTATCCACGCACCTATTTCCCCCCACCCCACCCAGAAAACTGGTTATCAAATAGTATCAACACAGCACTGACTGGGGCAGACCCTGTAGGAGCTCACCACACTGTGGAAGCCTTAGTGAACCACACTCTCACAGCTGGGCAGTGCTTGAAGCAGGATCGGAACGACACATCTCCATGTTAGCAGTGACCTCCAAACTCTGAGTTACAGGGGGCTCAGTCTTTGGAGCCACCAAGACCCAAGTTCGAACCCCACCTCCCCAATCAACTAGTTGTGCGTCCTCAGGCAAGAACCACTGTTATTCCTGATGGGAGAATAATGGCCATTCGACAGTTTTATTGTGAGACCTGGTGAGACCATGTGTGTTAATGGCTTGACTCAGCGCCTGGCACACGCATAGGTGGCAAATAATTGTTAATCCAGCAAATGGGGGAGGAGCAAGGAGGCCTTCCATTCTCTGCCTGCTACTCAGTCCTTTGATTACAGAGGTTCAGGATATAGCAGTGCTGTGCCCAGTCAATTCTCAAGCAGCTTTTCAGACTCACTCTGTCTGAAAGGCCCAGGCTGGGACTTGCACTGGAGATACCCAAACCGGAGAGCAGGGTTCTCTCTTTCCAGGACCACACAAGGGGTCCACTTTTCAGTCTAACTCTTGTTGCTCTCCTGTTATGGAAAATAGGCAGTTTCCTAGCCAGTATCTCTGTGTCTGTGGCTCCTGGTTTTTTTGGGGGTGGGGGTGGGGGGCGCTAACTGGTGCCTCTACTTGCTTAGCCCACTTTTCATCCTGTTTCTCGATACCCTAATCTGGGAATTCAGAAGCCCTGGCTGCCCCAGCTCAGACCTCGTTTCCTCTGACTCAGCTTTACCCTCAAGATACACCTTCGTTTCTGAGTCATCAGGCTGAGCTTTCGAGGACAGCAGTCTGGCACTCCCGCTTCATCTTCCCAGGAAAGGTGCTATGTCTCCACACCTCAGTGCCAGTCCTATGCCTAACTTGGCTCACAATGCCCAGAAACCAAGAAACAGATTTTTAATGAGTCTGGAGGATGCAGAGGAAAAAGGCTACAGGACCAGGAGTCAGAAGGCTGGGTTCAGTTCCAACTTTACCAATTAGCTCGTGCAACTTTGAGCTAGTTGTGGAAGCCTCCTGAACTGGGGTTTTCTCTTCCATTAAACATAAGTAGTAATCCATGCTGGGTCCATCCCATAGGGACATTAGGAGGCCTAAATGAAAGTGTGAAGTGCCCCCAAACTCAAAGGCACATCCCCTGTTCCATGGGCTAGATCAGGTTCACAAACTCATTTCATTTGGCTTGAACAACACTGACCTAGACTTCAAGTGTTTAGCATTTTTAAAATGAATTATCACCAAAATGGGAGACTTCTCTTACATATCTGAGGGATAGCTTCTCTTTAAAAATGAGATGGTCTGACCATATGAACTCCTTGCCCTTGTGAAAATAAAGAGAAACCTCACTAAAGTGGATTAGGGATGCTAGAAGGGGAGGCTGTGGGGGTGGAGGTGGGGGAACCTGCTAGGGGGAGCCCTACCACTCAGTGTCAATTATAGGAAAAACTGTCAATGACTGACCCCTAACAGAAGAATCTCAACAGGAAAAAAGCATCAATTACAGTCCCCAAAAGGGAAAGATGTGCATTGCACCTCCTACAAGAGATAGACTGCCCCTGCAACTCAGCCACTGAAAACCCATTATCATGCTGAACTCTTAAAACCGCAAAATGTTTCTCTCTTTTGTTTGTTGGATTTGCCTATGGTTTTGCTCTGGCTTGTTTGCCCTAGATCAAAATTCTCTGCTACTCCCCAATACACTCACTTTTGCTGATAGGTCATGGGCATTTTTATTTCTAAGGGTAATACCCTGACTGGCAACAACCCACTAGAACTGAGTAGCAGCAGCCTCTTCACTTGGGCAGGAGCCTGGAGCTGCCTTCAAGCTCACCACAGTCCCCACTACTCCCTGCTACCTGCCAGTACCGAGGCCAAGCCTCTGATGCCACTTTGTTGCTCTAGGGCTATTAATTTGCTCCTAGTGGAGCCCTAGTAGAAGCATATCTTTTTAATAATCATGTTTCTATCAAAATGGGGAAATGAAAGTCCCAGAACTGTCCCTTGCCCCAAATTATCTCCTCCTTCGGGGTCTCCATGTTAAAAAACGCAAGCCCTTTGGTTGTTTTCCCTTGTGTCAACTGGCCCTTTGAAAGCAGTGTAAAGTGAGTGAGAGCTGATCTGGAGTTCCCCAGGCTCTACATTCAACCCCGCCCATGCCTGTTAGTCCCCATCTGTAAAATGGAGTAGGATCAGCTCCTTCCCCATAGATTGACTGTGTAGGACACACAGCATTTCCTGCGCTGGTCATTCAAGACTGATAACTGAAATGTAAATGGTGTGAACTGATAAAAAGCACTGTGGGGATGGGCCTGTGACGTGAAAGACCGTACTCCTGAGTGGGGCTAAAGCAATGGCTGGGGAGGAAGAAAGCAAAGGGGAAAAGTAATGACTTACGGGAGATCTGAGTTCAGTTATTTACGTCCACATCCTCGTTCTCCTGCCTCTGCAATGAGAAAATCCCGCTAGGGATGTACTAGACCTCACTGTACCCAGGATGCTGTTACCAAGACTGGGTTCTGATGGTGGCTCGGGCAAGCATTACCTTGTGTGACCGTGTCTCCCCATCTATGAGATGAGGCTAGAAATGGCCCAACAGTTAGTTACTGTGCTCGTGAGGACGAAATGAGAAATGTACGGGAGAGCACTTTGGAAATCCGCAGAGCGCTATAGAGAGTTGGCGTTTCCCAGTCTCTTTACAAAAAGTTTTTCTTCCCAACTCTGTCCAAGGCCTTTTGAGCTTATCAAGGCTAAGACCCTCCCCTCGGTTTCGCAATGCTGCCCCTTCCTACACACCAAAGCCCGCGCCGCGTCAGGACTTTTTTTTTCCCCCAGCGAAGGCGGGGACTCGGGTGGTGTTGGCAGCCGGCGACGCGGTCCGCGCCTGGCCAGTCCCGCATCGGCCGCGGTGGGTGTGCCCCACAGGGTGTGCGCCCCGGGCCCAGGCCCAGCCCGCCGGCGAGAGGGCGCCCGAGGGTGTGCGCGCCCCGGGCGACCAGAGTGCGCCAGCCCGGGGGTGCGCGCCCCGGACGGGGACCGTGCACCCGGAGGCTGCGTGCGCCCCGAAGCCGGGGTGTGCGCCGGCCCAAGGCACAGCCGGCCGACTCCCTCCCGACTTCTGCGGCGCGCCAAGGTAAGGCGCTCTACGACCCCAGCCCCCACGGCGCATGGAGTGGGGAGTGCCAGCACCCTGCCCCTTGCGACCCGGGTCTTGGCCCCCGCGCTCCGCCACTCTTCTCTCCTCCCGCCGCCCACCTCGCCCCCTCCCCGCGCCGCGTCCCCGTCTCCCCCTAAGACAGAGGCTGCGGCAGCCAGGGCCGACCCGGCGCCCCTGCCTGGGGTCGGCGACAGCGCGGGGAGGGGGCTGCCAGGGCTGCGCGGGCTACCCAGGGGCGGGCGCCGCTCCCCTTCCGCCCCGACCCGCTCCCGGAGCCCCGGTACTGGGGAGGGAGGAGACCGATGGGGAGGGGGAGGCCGCGTTGTCCTTGCGGCTCCCGTGGTGCAGCCCCCGCCCAGCGCTTCCCAGCGGGGCGCTGCGGTCCGGGATGCAGATGGCGGGACTGGGCCCCCTGCACCGGCTCCCAGGACAAGCTGGAATCTATCTTTCGCAAACGCTGCCCCCCCCCCCCCCGTGTCTACCCTGGTATCCCTCGGCTCCTGGCTGAACTTTCCAGAACTCGCGTTGGGCCACGACCTTGGGTGGAGGCGCGGCGGCCGCCCTGAGGAGCCTCGTGCGCTGGCAGCCTAGGGCACTTTCCTTGAGCCTGCGTGCCACTTGGTGAGATTCCCACTTTCTCATCTCTCCCTTAAGGTCAAACCTTTGACCCCAAGTACTTTGTCCCTGCAGAGTGGGCAGTGACTTAGCCTGGGAGTTGGAAAGTTGAGTCTCGTGGCCCCTACACCAGGTCTAATAAGCGCTTGCCCTGAGGCTCTGCCAGGGCTGCGAGAACTGGCGGTTTCAGTTCTCTAGAGACTTAAGGTGCAGGCGGGGAGGGCCAGGAAGAGGCATTTTCCAGGAGGAGGAGGAGGAGATTGCCCCCTTCCTGAGGATGACCCCCTGAAGCCTGGCAGTCCTATGGACTGGGGAGAAAGCATCTTGAATTAAACACAAAACCTGCCTGGGTAAAACCAAATGTGGGTTCTTTAGAACCTTTCAAGATGTGACACAGAAGAACACAGAGCTACACTTGGAATGGCAGCAGAGTGCGCTCTGAAGTCCTTTTTCAAATCCAGTCCTCCTGCCCATGTCTGAAACCTCAACTCGCTGTGTGAAAGGAAATGAGGGATGGTTCAGGGTCCAAGGATGGCTCAGCTCAAGGGTAGCTCAGGGAACAAATACTTGCTCTCTGCAGGCACCAGACAAGGCAGCGGGATAGAGAAATGAAAACACACACTGTCTGGCCTCATGGAGTATGCAGTCCAGTGACCAAGACCCACATGCATCAAATCACTCAAATAGAGAACTACAGGTAGTGCTGACTTCTTTCCAAAGGGAGGGACAAGGTACTATGAGAGTCTGTGCTAGGCATCATAGTTGCTCTATAGGAGCTAACCAGTTGAAGATGGTGGAATGAGCCTTCTGGTCAGAAAGAATAGGACAAGAAAGGACTCTGAGGCAAGTAGCAGAGACCATTAGAAGGACTGAAAGACTGTGTCATGTGATGACCAGAGGCCCAAATGGCATCCCATCACCTGGGCCACGCAGTACATCAGTAGTTTCCTTTCTCAGCCATGATAATGGGCAGTTGGAGTCCCCCCCTGCCCCCCGTGGGGTGGCTCGTCTTAAGGCTTTAAAGCTTGAATGAACTCATGGCCTATAGGGTAAAATTCTTTAGGATGGCTTATGTGGCATTTGCTTATCTGGGCCACACTGACTTTCCAGCCCTGTTTCTGGTTCTCCCATTCCCCCATCACCCAGCCACCGTACCCCCATCTCCCTCTTGTGTTTTACTCATGGCTATACTTCAGGCAGTTCCTAGAACACCGGCTGTCTTTGCACGCCCTATCCTTTGTCTAAGAAACTCTTCCTACTTGGGCACCCAGTAAGTGCACACCCAGCTTTCAAGATCAACATGACACTTCAAGTTTCCACCACCACCACCACCACCATCAGGGCCATTTTGGAAGGCCTTTCCTGACCAGAGTCCAGTGCTGCCTCTTCTCTGTTTCCAAAGCTCCCTGGAGGTGTGTCTGTCCAGGGAGCCTCAACTGCGCTGAGCATCACAAAAACATACTTCTTTTTCCTCTTGTCCTATGTGCGTCTCAAGTACCCAGCACAGAGGAGGAGACATTGAAGGTGCTCAATAAATGCTTATTGGATGAAAACGGTCTAGGCGGGTATTTCTTAACTTTATTTTTAGGGAGGGAGGAAGCATTACGTCTACCTTGGAGATTCTGATAAAACTGTGGATACCAGGGCGCCTGGGTGGCTCAGTCATTAAGCGTCTGCCTTCAGCTCAGGTCCTGATCCCAGGGTACTCAAATCTAGCCCTGCGTCTGGCTCCCTGCTCAGGGGGAAGGAAGCCTGCTTCTCCCTCTCCCACTCCCCCTGCTTGTGTTCCCCCTCTCACTGTGTCTCTCTCTGTCAAATAATAAATAAAATCTTAAAAAACCAAAAAACCCTGTGGATACCATACATTCTTCCAAGTGCATATAATCTAAAATATCTTGTATAGAATACCACATGATTTACAGCCCTCCTGTCACCCGCTGGCCCCATTTCCAGAACTTTGGACTTTAAGTTTACAGGAAGCAGAGGCCCAGGGAGGTGCAGTAACTGTGTAAGCACCCCCAGCTGGTTAACAGCATGCCGCAATGCCCCCCAAAACTCCCCCCAACACCTCCCAACCCCCAGCTCCTGACTCCAGGGTTCCTTCCAGCTCTCACTGCTTCTCCAAGCCAAGTAGCCTCCTTGCATCCCTGGCACCTTGTGAAGGCCACTGCTCATGGCTGGAAGATGGATATTTTGGTTTTGCTTCAGTTCGGTGGCAGCCTAAGGTGTGACAGGGAGAAAAATCTTATTATGGGCAGAGTTGACAATTAGGAAGACAAATGGGCCATCTCCCTGGCCTGTTTGCTGCCCCTCGCCGGCAATGTTATTACATCTGTTTTAGCTGGAGGGTCACGTGCACTTCACAATTAACTTCTGGGCCCTGCATTGAGTCGTGGGGACCAGGTTTGACATCTTGGATCCAGGTCTGGATCCGGGGGGCTCTTGGTTTTGTTATAGGCTTCTTCCCTATAGGGCACGCCCTGGGAACGGATGGAGTGAATGGGCTTCTTGGTCCCCGCCCTTGGAACTCTGGCCTGCCTGCCTCTTGCTTTCTGCCCCCAAACCCTTACTCCAGGTTTTTGGGCCAACCGCTAGGTTCTTATCTGTGGATCAGGCTCTTCATTCAGTAATTCACTCACTCATCCACACTGCACAGTCTCTGCTCTGTACAGGCACTGTGCGGATGCCAGCTTATAAGGATGGATCCCAGAATGGGAGCCAGGGATGCAGAATGCCGCCCTGCTGGGGGCAAGGCAGAAGTAATTCATTCTAACTCAACCCAAATAAACCTTGGGAGGCGTGGGAGGGAGGACAGTTAGGACTTCTTCATGCTGACAGTGCACTCACTTTTTAAAACTCAGATCTTACAGAAGATCTCTGTCCTTCTGAGGAGGAACAAATGTTCTTAACTGTAAAATGGGTTTGATAGCCATCTTGTCCTGCCTATCTCTGGTAGCTGTGCAGATACAGTGATCGCGTCTCAAACGGCAGATCTGCTCACTTCCGTGTGGGAAATGGGACCAGTACATTATAATAATAGGGTGCATGGGTGTCGAGTCCTGGCTGAGGTAATCCTCTCAGTAATCCTCAAGATAGTGACAGTCATAACCCCACATGTACACATGAGGAAAATGGGACTCAGAGCGATTAAGTGACTTGCCCAGGGCATGGAACTAATCAATGAGAAAGCTGAGATCGGCAGAAGTGTCTCTGTGGAAATCACCTGGTCAACCACTTTGTGCTGTTCTGTAGTAGTTGGTGGGATGAGGCGTGGGCTTGGGGGCTAGGAGCCTAGATGTGCTGCCCACCCGCTGTGTGATTTACAGCTAGATCCCTAACCTCTCTGTGCCTCAGCATGCTAATCTCCCAGACCCAGAGTTTAGACTAAGACAGGCCTTCTGTGAGCAGTTTCCAGTCTACACGGGTAATATTTCAAAGTAGGAGTAAAGGAAAGACGAGGGGCCCTCCTGCTAACAATAGGCCTGTCGCAGTTTCCTGGATAAAATAAATGCTGCCCCAAGATTTCAAGGAGATGGTTAATGTGATACGCAGGCAGTTATAGATTGGTGGTGTCTGAAAAGCCAGCTGAATGTTCCTTCTCCAAGGGAAAGAAGCATATTTTCAAAAGGAATGTCTCCCTGTCTCATCTGGTCCCTGAGGCCTGGGCCCTGCCCCAGACTCAGCTTTCTGGGGACACAGGCACTGTGGGAGAACACATGAATTCCCATCTCCCCTCCCTCCATTATTTTTCCCCCAAAGTAAGTAAAACTTACTGGCTGGACTTATTTATATTTTTAAGATGGCTGTGGCTTCTCCCACTTTGTGTGGAAGCATCCTTTGTGGTCTCCTTTGGTATGTATGAATAGTCTGTGGCTCTGACGTCAAGTGATGAGGGGGCACACAAACATGGCAATGGGGAGAGTTGGCTCCGTGCAAAGATAAAGGGCAGCCTTTGCTGCCGATTCCCCTCCATGGCGTGGTTTTTGCCCAGAAGCCAGAGATGCCAGCTCCTCATGAAATTGACTTTGATTTTCCTAGCTGGGTACCAGGCAGCAGCACTGAGTGTTTCCAGGTGCTGTGCTCCTCGCTGTTCTCACCATCCCACTCCCTTCTGCCTAGCCTGGCGTGGCCCTCCCACTCCTGGGGACAGGCTTCAAAGACCAGGAATGTCAACTTGGGTGGTGGCTGAGTACAGCCTAGTGTGGTCGGGG
>ML110332.1:16410-30375 GCA_003697995.1 Taxidea taxus jeffersonii | reverse complement strand
AATTCCTGGCATTTGAGTCATTCCTTTGGATGACTTTGTCTTCTCTAGAGAGCTGTCCTTAAAATGCTAACACGTTGCCGGAAGGGGAGCCTGGTAACTTACCACCGTAGCCCAGTGTGGAAGAGGGCAATGCCCTGGGCTTTGGGAAAGTCACACCACCTCCCTGTCCCTCCATTTCTCATCTGTGAAATGGGGATAATGAGAGATTGCTTATAGGGTTCCCCCAAGGAGGAAAGGAGATAGTGCACATACAGCACTGGGCACATAATAAATACTCAATGAAATTAGCTTTTTTTTCTTCTTTCTTTCTAAGACAGTAGATTATTTGGTCAGTTCTCTCACTGAAGTCCTGGTTCTTATTAGTTTTTGTGCGTTTATTTTTTTTAAGTATTTTGTTTAAATTATTTAAGTACTGTGGTCTCCTTTGAAGATTTTTTTCTCCTTCCTAATTATAAAATGGTTTTGAACTTTATTTTCTTGTCTGTAAACTAGGGCAAAAGATCCTGTCCTACTAGTTCATGGAAAACTTACTGAGGTGAAGTACCTGGGGATGCCGGGCCTGCCAGGGGTCTCAGTGAGAGCCTGGAATTCTATGTTGCCCTGGAGGTGGGGACTGAAAGCACCTGGGGGTTGGGACGAGGTTCTGGGTGGGTCACTGGGGAGGAGATGGAAGACAAAGAGGGAGGAGAAGGGGGAAGCAGGGGGACCTTGCTCCTCCATCCCAGCTCTTTGAACGTGGAGTCTGGGTCAGAGGGGACCTGGGAATATTGTGCCTGCTCTGAAGGAGGATGGATCCTGCGATCTTTCCCCAGATTTCTGGCCTTCTAGGCCTGTCCTCAGAGGTTCTGAATCCCCTAGAGGAATGGCATCCTTGGCCTCCCACCCTAGCTTGACTTTGGTGGAGTGGTGGTAGGAGACCGGTTTTCCCTGCCCCACCGATCTCCCAGTGGGTGTCACTGGGTGCGGTAAACTTCTCCTTTGAGAGGGCAGTTAGGCTTTTGAGAACATCAACCCAGGCCAGATTCTCTGCAGTTTCCCCTGAGACAAAGATGGTTCTCTGCAGCCTGGGTCTGGAAGAGGGTCTAGGAGCAGGAGCATCCTGGCCCAGCCTCCTGGTCTGTGAATGAAGAAGGGTCCAGTTGAGGGGCAGTGTCAGAGGAGTTTTCTAGCAATCCCCAGAACAGAGAGCCTCACTTTCAGAGTTCTCTGTGAGAGGGTCCTCCCTTCTTCATTGTCTGCCTGGGGCAGTGAGAGCTGTGGTCGGCCCTTCTCCTCGAACCAGCCTGCTGTGAGCTGCTCCAGCGTGCCTTCCTGCCGTCCTCTGGGGGAGGCTCATTCCCACTGCCATCCACCATAACTGAAGTTATCCTTCCAAAGCGGGGTCTAACTGATGCCGAAAATCACTCTCCCTAGGGCCGGAGACCAGGAGCAAAGAGCAGAGGTGACTACTAGTACCTGGGATCTTGAAATCAAGCAGCAACCTGCCCCTGTGGTGGGGAGGGAGGGGAAAGGGGATATAGCTGGAGCCTTCCTGTGCATCTGCTTTTGGGCTACAAAGGAGCCAGCATCCATTTCAGCCCAGAATTGGGACCTGGAACCATGTAGTTCATTAGACCTCACATTTGTTTTTTGTTTTTTAAAGATTTTATTTATTTGTTTGTTTGTCAGAGAGAGAGCGAGCGAGCACAGGCGGACAGAGTGGCAGGCAGAGGCAGAGGGAGAAGCAGGCTCCCTGCCGAGCAAGGAGCCCCATGTGGGAGTCGATCCCAGGATGCTGGGATCATGACCTGAGCCGAAGGCAGCCGCTTAACCAACTGAGCCACCCAGGTGTCCCTATACCTCACATTTGTTGATTGCCTGTGGGCTGTTACTATCCCTTCTTTCCTCCTTCCTTCTCCCCTCCCTCCCTCCGTCATTCCTTCCTGCAATCCGGTAGATAACTGACTGACCACTTACCCTGGGCGAGGGACTCTGCTAGGCAGGGAGCTTACAGCTAGAGAGAGGAGACAAAGAATCAGATAGCCCGTTACACACAGTCTGATGAGTGCATCTGACGATGTTCTTACGGAGCTCTCTGGGAACGCAGAAGTCTGGGGAGAGAGACCAGTCCTGACTGATGTGTGGAGAAGAGACGATGCCTGCAGGGTAACACTGTCTTATGGATTGAGTAGAAGAAAGGAGGAAGGTGCTAGACAGCAGGAGCAGATGGAGGTGTAGAAGGTGGTAAAGGAGATGGGCAGAGCGACAGTATATACAGAAAGCTCAGGGTGATCACTTATTCACTGGGTTTTGGTTTTCCCTCCTATAAAATGAGGATAATAGTACCAAAGTCATAACTCTCTCTCTCTCTCTCTCTCTCTCTCTCTCTCTCTCACACACACACACACACACACACACCCTTCCTTTTTACCAATTTATGACCTAGCAGCCAGAGTTAAATATGCAGAAATAAAGGAAACGAGAGGCAGAATGTGAGGAATGCCAAAATCAGTGGAAATGCAATGGAGGCAAAGTAGCGTTTGGAAGAAAGCCTTGAAGGATGAGCAGTATTAGCTGAGACTAGTATTTGGGATTAGGAAGAGTTGGTACAGTTTAAGCAGATCCTTGGAGGACAGGACGGACTCTGGCAGAAGAGACAGAAAAGGGCATCTAAAAGGTTGATACAGTATGAGCCCAGACACAGAGGTGCTTAGGCACAGGGTGAGGTTGTGAAGGGCAGAGGAGCTGGGGACCAGCCTGGAAGGGTCACATCAGCCTGGGCTGAGGTCACATCAGTGCCTTAACTGATGGGCTGGCGGGCAGCACTGGGTTTGCATGTGGGTTTTATTTATCCACAGTATTTAAAAAAAGAAGATTTAAGTCAACATTTTAAAAACCAGATTTTACATGAATCCACATTCCTGCTTCTTTGGAAAAAGTCCGGTCTGGCAACACCAGCCCCGCACTGAGTAAGTGGTGGCATTCAGGAGATCATGGCTGTGCAGAGCTGTAGGCTGACACCCACTGGCCAACCAGCTTGCCCAGTCTTGCCACCACACAGCTCATCAAGTTCATATAGTGTGTTCAGAAAGCTCCTGCTGAAGCATTAATTCATGACAAGGGAAAAGAAAGAAAATTCTACACCATTAACTTTGTAATTCCTTTATCAGATGAGGGAATGAATTTTACTACCTGGGAACATTTTAATTATGGGATAGCGGTTAGATGGGGGCAACGAGATGCTTGATGTGTGATGGCTCAGGACGGGAAACCCTCAAAATGAGGCATGGCGGGGGGGTGCCTGGGTGGCTCAGTGGATTAAAGCCTCTGTCTTCAGGTCGGGTCATGATCTCAGGGTCCTAGGATCAAGGCCCGCATCGGGCTCTCTGCTCAGCAGGGAGCCTGCTTACCCCCCGCCCTCTCTCTGCCTGCCCCTCTGCCTACTTGTGATCTCTGCCTGTCAAATAAATAAACAAAATCTTAAAAAAAAAAAAAGTGAAGCATGGGAGCAGACACCCGAAAAGAGAGAGATGTTGGGGTCCTGCAGTGAGTTATTCTGACCACTTTATTCAACCAAGGCATCTGGAGTCTTTGCTGGAAGGACCAAAACACGTGTCCTTGGCAAATATTTATTGCACTGTAAATGCTACTACCTTACTTTATTAACCTTTTAAGCTTAAAAAAATTGGACTTTTGAAGGACAAGGTGAAAGGTGTGTGGTTTTTTTTAATTGATAAATGCATGGGAAAGAGAACTTTTTCTTTTCCCATTTTTAAAATAATTTTTAGGGGCTCCTGGGTGGCTCAGTGGGTTAAAGCCTCTGCCTTTGGCTCGGGTCATGATCCCAGGGTTCTGGGATCGAGCCCCACATGGGGCTCTCTGCTGGAGCCTCCCTGTCTGTCTGCCTCTCTGCCTATTGGTGATCTCTCTCTCTCTGTCAAATAAATAAATAAATAAAATCTTTAAAAAAATAAAAATAAAAAAAATAATTTTTATAGTGTGTGTGTGTGTGAGAGAGAGAGAGAGAGAGAGAGAGAGAGAGAGGTGGTCTTTGCAATTTGAAAGGTTCAGTAAACCCTACTGGGAAATTTTTTATTAAAAATTATTTTAAAATCATGCCAGTGGGGAAAAAAATCATGCCAGTGAGTGGCAAACGTTTACAATAATATAGAAATATATGAAGGAGAAAACTGAACTGTTAAGAATTGGTGATTAAGGGGGTACCTGGCTGGGTCAGTCAGTAGAATATCTGACTCTTGATCTCAGGGTTGTGAGTTCAAGCCATGCTTTGGGGGTGGAGCCTATTTAAAGAAAACAAAAGGGATGAGGTGCCTGGGTGGCTCAGTTGGTTAAGCATCTATCTTCTGCTCCAGTGATGACCCAGGGTCCAGGGATCGAGCCCCACATCCAGCTCCCTGCTCAGTGGGGAGCCTGCTTCTCCCTCTCCCTCTGCCTGTGCTGCCCCCGCCCCCCTCTTGTGCTCTCTCTCTCTCATCAATAAATAAAATCTTAAAAAAAAAAAAAAGAATTGGTGGTTAGGGTATGTGAGATCATTTAGAGAGTATTATTCTAGATGTGGCACTATATGTTTATGAGATGTAATTATATCCTTATATAGATCTAGGTATCCATCTATCCGTCTATCTGGATAGACATTTTTTTCGTAAAAATGAGGGTTTACATACTATTCTGCTGTTTTTCTCCTAATGCTCTGTCTTGAGTATTGAAGGTCATTATACCACCTCTATGCCTGTGTAAAGAGAGTCTGTGATGGAAAACATTGCCAGATAGGAAGAGCTGGCTTTGAACCTCCACTGTGCTTCTCTTAGCCTTAGTTTACTCCTCTATAAAATGGGGACAAGGATTCCTTCAAAGGTTAAGATGAGGGGTAAATACACTACAGACTATACTCCGCACAGCTTCTTGGATACCAGCTGAGAGAGACCCCCGGAACCACTGAGAAAAAGCAAACCTGCTTCCATCTTTCATTCTTAGGCTGGAATTGGAGGGCGGGGGTCAATTACAATTTTTCACAGTAGAATTTAAAATTCTTTTTTTCAGTGCTGAGTAACATTAAAATGCCAAGCAGGCCATTAACAGATGCATTCAAGTTTTGCGTAGGACACTTTCTCTGGACTCACTTTTATTTATTCAGCTGCAGGAAAATTCCTGAAGCCAGGTATGTGGATTGGAAGGTATGTCTGATAGGGAATTTGTGACCTGTGCCTGCCCTTTGTGGGGGCGCCCTCTTGCCAGAGGGGGAAGTCAGCCCTTCTCAGTACAGAAGGGAGGTGCAGGGATGGGGGTGGGGGGGCTACCAATCCTGTCTTTGGAGGCATTCCCTTCTGATACCTACTTTAACTTTTTCACTTCTCTCCTTCCCTTTCTGGCACTAAACTACAGCCACACTCTGTTCCCCTTCCTCTCTATAGTCTCTCCCCTAACACTTTTTACTTGTGTAAACCCCAACCCTGGATTAAACTTTACTGTCCCACTCCTCTGATGCTGCTTTGGGACTGAGGGATTCATTTTTAAACCCATGCCCTTTGACCTCTGCTGCTGCTTGGCTTCCCTCATGTTTATCTGCGTTGTCTCTCATCCAGTCTCCTCCGTCTGCTGTCCTCTGGCTCCAGATCCTCCCTCCCTCTTAGTCCGTGATCTGTTTCCTGTCTTACTGGGAAGGTGGAGGTCATGTGGCTTGAACTCTGAACTCTCACCTCCACCTCATCATTTCTCCCCATCTTTGCTCTCCTCTCCCTTGCCAGAACCCAGCTTGAAAAACCCTCCCCCTCCATGTCCAGAAACAGTCTCCTTGCTGTGGACTCAGCATCACCCACTGCTGACTTGGGTGAGTTACTTAGCCTCTCTGGGCCTCGTTTCTTCCTTGCACAACATGACTAATAAAATCACCTTGCAGCTCTGGTTGTGGGGCAGATGGAATTCAGCTCTGCTGCCTGTGTTAGCTGTGCTGGAGTACGTGTCGGTGCTTATGCACCCTCCCCTTCTTGCATCTTGGTCCGTTCCTCCTCCTGGCTGCCTCCCCCCAACACCCCTGGGGCCTGCAGATGTGCTCCCCTTCCTCAGAGCCCAACTTGCCCCTTCTTTGAGCTACTGCCCATTTCTCTCCTGAATTCCACTGAAGCAACAAAGAATAGCCCCACCTGTTGCTTCTACCATCTTGTCAACCCCTGGCATCTTCCTTGGTCCTCTGAAACTGAGCCCAGGCTCCCTGGTTTCCTCAAGATGTACCTACTTTGGGTCTCTGGGCCATGAGCCACCCTGGTTTTTCTTCCCATCAGCTCCCCACAGGGGACCTTCTTCAGGAGTTTTCCTCACACTCCTCCTCTGCATGTTCTTGCTCCCATCCTCCAGTCCCCATGTGAGTCTGCCCCTCTAATCTTCACGTCTCTCTCCCATCTTGGGCCCACTTTTTCCACTATCTGCTGGGCCATGCTCTCCGGGTGAACCCCCCTCTGTGTGTGAACTCCTAGTTAGGCACGCGGCATGCCCAAGGATGAACACTCATCCCCTACCACCAAATCTCTTTTCCCTCCTGATCTTCCTGACTCACTGGTTGAGATGCATGGGCTGCTGACACCTCCCCTCTCCTCCCTGATCCTGTGCCTGGACAGAGTGAGTGTTCAGCAAAGGGTGGAAACCAATGAATCCCACAGGTTGCCAACTCCTGCCATTTTCTTTCTTTCTTTCTCACTCACCCCTGTTCAATTCCCACAGCAGCCATGGTGACAGACTTTTTATATACTTCATCCCAGTGAATCTGTACAACCCGGTAAGGAGGAAATTGTGTTTTTCCTATTTTACAGATATGTGGACACCATGGCTGGGATGGGGGGCGGTTAGGGAACATGCTAAACACACAACTGGTAAGTGGCAGAGCTGGGATTCTGGCTGGGATGGGGGGCGGTTAGGGAACATGCTAAACACACAACTGGTAAGTGGCAGAGCTGGGATTCGAACTTGCATCCACCTTCCTCCAAATCCGCATTCTTCTTTTTGTTTTAAAGATTGACTGATTGATTGATTGATTGATTGAAGAGAGAGCACAAGTGGGAGGGGCAGAGGGAAAGGGAGAAGCAGGCTTCCCACTGAGCAGGGAGCCAGA
This sequence comes from Taxidea taxus jeffersonii, assembly GCA_003697995.1. Taxonomy (NCBI): domain Eukaryota; kingdom Metazoa; phylum Chordata; class Mammalia; order Carnivora; family Mustelidae; genus Taxidea; species Taxidea taxus. The sequence continues at coordinate 23,273 of ML110332.1, read as the reverse complement.
TGTGAGGGTCCATCCCAGGACCCTGGGATCGTGACCTGAGCCGAAAGCAGACACCTAACCAGCTGAGCCACCCGGGCGCCCCCCTCCCCAGTCCACATTCTTAATCCTAACGCTCTCCTGCCTCTAGCAGTTCCAACAGTGGTCTATGCTGAGTAGGCCATGTGAGCTGAATACCATCCACATAGAGTCTGTGGCTGGATTGTTTGTGTGCTACTGTTCTATATACCCTGACCCTGCTGTCACCCCAGCTCATCGCTGGCTTATTTCAGGGTCCGTGCCTTAACCCTTGGTGTTAGCACTTGAAAGCTTTGACCTAGCCCAAGTCCCTGCTGTGAAATGCAAGGGCCTAGAATTAGGAATGTGAACATCTCTTTAGATAGGGCCTCTGTTTCCCTTTCCCTGGGTCTTCACCTCCCCATCTGTATAATGAGAGAATTGGACCAGTTAATTACAAGAGCCTGCCTAGCTCTTATGCTCCATGATTCTGTTTCATGGTTCTGCTTCCTGGTACCTACTGTGTGCTGAGCACACAGTAGGTACAGCTAGGCAATGCACAGACAGCAGAAGAGGCAGCTCCCTGGCTGTCAGGGAGACAACAGAGTTACTCTGGGAGGCAGAGCAAACGTTCAGGAAACTGCCAACAATGTAAGGCATTATGTAATTATGCCTGTGATCTCAGATTATATACATTTGTGATGGTTCAATAAAGGAGAAGAAAAGCTGCTGCTCTCTTAAAAGAAAAAAAAAAACACATAAAAGGAGCAGTTAGTGAAAAGCATTCGGTCTGGCTAGACTTCTTGTCAGATCTGCTACGCTCTTCCCTCTCAAAGTCATTTGTTCATTCCGTAAATACTTACTGTCCTCTAACGGACCAGGCTCTGGGGACACTGCCCACAGACACTATACCTCCCCACCCCTCTCACTGCTGTAGGAGTTGTCTCCAACACCCAGCTTTCATCTGGTTCCTGCCCTGCGGAAGAACCTTCGCGGCTTTCCCGCTCTCTGCAGAATCAGTGAGCAGACCTCCAGCCCTGCCTTCCCCTCCTCTTACCCCCACCCCACCCTACACCCTGGGCCTGGTCTGCTGGCCGTTCCCCAAGCCCCCCATACATATTCTCATGTCTGAGCTAGAGAGCTGCTTCCTCGGTCAGCCCTGCAGGCTTTTATTCATCCTTCAAAGCCCAGCTCGAATACCACGACTGCAGCGGTCTTGTGGTCCCCTGGAATGCCTTCGCCCACCTCTGGGACACCACGTGGCCTTGTATAGGTCTCTGCCTCCCATTTTGGATTGTGAGTTTCTTAAGGGGTCTTTATGCCCTGTCTTATTCATCCGTGGATCCCCAGAACCTAACCCTGTGCCTGAACAATGATTTCTGACGAACGGCCAACCGAACACCATCTCTAGAGGCCAGTCTCTAACAGCAGGGCTCCCTTGCTTCCCTCGAGCTGCTGGGCTCCTTCACTTCATGCCTTTCCCCCGCTGCCCCCCGTGAAGGTGACAGGATGATTGAGGAGGCATCTGTCTCTACTGTCTCTCGTCTCCAGACAGTAGTGGGGAGACTCGGCCAAGAGGGCCTCACTTTGGCCCCGGGGAAAGGGGGTTAGCGGCAGCGGGCTGTGGGGAAGGAGGCATTTGTGTCAGGCTTGGATGGCAGGGGGTTCTGCGCTCCAGAGCACAAGTGGGTAAGGGTGTCGGGCGGGCAGGCTCTGTGCTGCACACACCCGCCGCAGGGCTGGGCCCCAAACGCCTTCTGCCCTGGGAAGAAAAGGAGGCATTGTGTGCTCTGGCTGCACTCCAAGGGAAATATTCCTGTTGTTCTTCTATTTTAAACTGCTCCCTTTTTAAAGAAGGAAAGTCCAGAAGTGAAAAGCTCTCTCCCACTCCAACACATCCTGCCCACCAATTTCAAATCAGTTGCCGCCTTGAAAATCTCCATGAATCTATTAATCCATCAATTCATTCATTCAATGACTAGAGCTTTGAGGAGCACTGCTATGGGTCGGCCCTGTACGAGGCACTGGGGAGACCATCCTCGTCACTGTTAGACCACATCCTGATCGCTCACTGCGTGTCCACATCCTCTCAAGCCTGACGTCCCTCTGTGGGTCAGCATCCCCACTTCGAGGGCTCTGTTCGCCTCTGCCTGTTCTCCCCCTCTGTAGCCCAGTCCAGCACTGTACCTCTTTGCAGAGCCCTGAGTTATGGCCCACCACCCTTCCCTTGACTCAGCCCTTGCAGACGGGCATGGCCAGAAGCATGCCACAGCCTGGGTGGTTAGAAACTTAGGCGGGTAGATCTAAGTTCAACCTGAGCTCTGCCATTCACTTTCTTTGTGACTTGGACCCAGTGATGAAAACTCTCTGGGCTTTGGCTTCCTGATCTGCAAACCAGAGCAAATAACACCTGATCTTGCACATGGAGTATTTGGGAGAAGGAAGGGATAGTGGTGCACTGCCTGACCCAGTGCCTATCATACCACAGGCCCCTCAATAAATAATAACAATGAGCAATTATTAAGCACTTACTAGTTGCTTCCTTCCCTCAAAAACAAAAGCAACCACAGTTTCTTGTTTGAGTGTTTTCTACATGCTAAGTGCTCTGTTAGGCATGATGCCACCTGGACAGCCTTTCAGAGTGGATAGTACTACTTTATACCGTTTCAGAGCTGAAGGAAACTGGCTAAAAGAGGTACGGTGACATGGTCAAGGTCACCAAGCTTACAAGCATGGGAGCTAGGAATCATGCCAAGGTCTGTGGGGCTCCCCTGCCATTCCTTCCCAACCACACAGACCCCCCCCCCCACCATCTCATGCCCAGCTCCTTGTTGCCGGGACTAGCAGCACCAGCGTCTCCTGAGAGGGAGGTGGAAATGCAGGTCCTCAGGCCCCTCCCCACACCTACTGAATCAGCATCTGCATTTAACAAGATCTGGAGAAACACATGTACAATACAGCTTGAGATGCATTGAACTACGGTTCACAAAATGTTTTTCAGACTAGGTGAGAGCAGGACTTGTTAACTCTAGTGCACATCAAAATCATCTCGAGGGCTGGTTAAAATGCAGAGTCCTGCCTCCCAGAGATTTTGACTTTGTGTCTATTGTTTGTTTCCTGTGTGTTTATGATTTTCAGTTCAGGGCTTCCTCGGAGTAGGGATAGCAGATTTGAGTGGGATCCAGGCAAACTCCTGGCTCAGGTCTTAGCCCAAGATGGCTCGTGGTGTATAGCTGTTGGAGCCATTAGAGGAAATCTGGGCTGGATTGAGTCCTCACAGAGTCACTGGCAACAGCCATCTCCCTGCTTTGGGGGGAACTGGCCCATCAACAGGGGTGTACACCTCTCAAGTTGTATGAGGCAAGACCCATAGATTCCTACATCAGCCACTGCAGAACCTGCAATGTGCGTCCCCTCCCCTTCACCATACCCAGGTAAACAGCAGAGAAGTTTAATACGTAATAAAAAGCCCTTGTATCTGGGCGCCTGGGTGGCTCAGTCATTAAGCAGCTGCCTTCAGTTGAGGTCATGATCCCAGGGTCCTGCGATGGAGCCCCGAGTTGGGCTCTCTGCTCAGCAGGAAGCCTGCTTCTCCCTCTCCCACTCCCCCTGCTTGTGTGTCTCTGTGTCTCTGCCAAATAAATAAATAAAAATCTCAAAGAAAAAAAAACCCAACCCTTGTATCTGGCCTGAAAATATGTCTTTCTAATGTAGATTTTGACAGAGTGCTAGATCTGCAAAGAGCATTTTCTCTAAAACTGGTATCTGTGTAACTTAACCACTGCTTTCGAGTTAAAAAAAGCAATTAAACACCTCAAGACTCCTTAGAACTTTCCAAAGATTATTTGAAAAGTAATTGTGTCATATTGATTAAATAATTTTAAGTTAATCAGAAAGTCATAGCATTTCTTAGCTTATTCCTTTGCAAATAAATTTATTTTATGTCTAGACCTACTGCGTGACCAAACAATGTGGTTTATATTTTCAACAATCATCTGATATTTAAGGAGCATGGCTGGTGATGCAGTTTAATATGAAGAGTCCTTCATTTGCCAAATCCTTCTTTCTATCTGGTTCCTTCCTTTTCTGTTTAAGCTCCATTGGCAACTTGCTTCATAGACAGTTACAGAACTAGAATCTTAAGGGCAGAGAACACTGGGGTCAAGAGCTTGCTCTCTAGAGTTAGACACACCTCGATTTGAACTCCGATGCTGCCGCTTCCTAGCTTTATGCCCCAAACCTGTCATCTGAGAAAAGGATATAGGAGCACCTACCTACTGTACTCCATGTGAAATTAAATAAGTTATCATTCACACAATATCAGATAACATCTGGCTAATAATAATTAATATTTATAATACTAACAATATAATTATTCTGATGATGCCTCAGTTTGGTGATCTGTACAATGGGTATGTCAGGGAATTACAAATGTCAACACGTGACTATTCAAAACTTCTCTGCCTGTGGAGACTTTAAGTAGTTCCCGTCTAAGAAAATATCTAGCAGAGTTTTCTTGGCTCTTGCCCCCGGGGATGCAGATTGGGGTCGCCTGGTGATAAGAAAGCCCTGGACAAATGAAGCCAATCCTAAGATTCCTGGTGATGGAGAGAGAGAGAGACTGGCAGATGGTGGGTGAGCAGATGCCAGGCGTGAGGGAGGTGAATGAGTGAAGAGCCAGGTGGAAGGGTTTCCGTAAGAGATGATGGAGGACAGAGCACTGTGCCTCTGGAACAGTTGTTTTGCTGGAAATAGATGCTGAGAAGAGCAGAGAGAGGGAAGGACAATTTTCAGACTTTGCCTCATGCTAAGAATGCACTTCCCCTTTGGTGTTTTCTCCAGAGACTGCAGTGAAGGTTTGGGTTGCCTCCAATTCATTTTTTCCTACTTAACTGGCGTTCCTTTGAACACAACCATTGAGCGGAGGCCGGGCCATGAGGTGGCCATCTTTGCCTCGTCTACAGGGGAGTCAGGACAGGGCTCTTGCAGGGCTGAGTGGGGAGGAGTAAGGACTGTACAGATTCGGTGCTTCATAGGTGTTGGTGACTGTTCCTACTCCTACACATCGTACTTTCCCTGTGGCTAGTGGCTGCCAGCAAAGGTGGCTGTCTTCACTGACTTTGCCATAATAATGCCATTATCCCACATTTCACCTGGGGATGCCAGCCATTGTTTTTAAAGAAACCAATCGAATCAGTTTGGTATCCCCCAATACCACACGGCAGACCACGGCCATCCGCAGGAGGTTTCTAAAGGAAAGCACTCCATCAGGAGTCTAGAAAAGAGAATCTGACCTCTGCCCTGCTGTATGGAATGGACAAGTCACTGAGGCTTAGTTTCCCCATTAGTAAATGAAGATGATGTCCCAGGTCGTGTCTGGTTTTTCTGCTTCCAGCAGCGGTCAGTCGGCAGAAGTGATGGAACACTTGCTACCTGCAGACTCAGAAGTAGGAAAGAGAGGCCTTGCCCTAAAACAACAAAACAAAACAAAAAAAAAAAACACCCATAGTTGGGCTAGAAGAAAAGATGTGAGCATCTTTATTTTACTTGTTGTTAGAGTTAATAAAAGTCTGCCTGTGCTGTGCTTCAAATGTCTGACCATTTTGTGACATCTTTGAGCTGCTGTGGGCGATACAGACGTGGGATGAGAATTTGGGAGGCACCATTTCTTAGTGACTTTCCCCACATTAAAATAAAGCGAAACCCAACCGGAACAGGATATGACCTTTCTACGTACTGCCGATGCTGCACTGGACTCATACAGAGTCCATCTTCTTCAAGGAAACATTGAAGTGCATAGAAGTTTCTAGAGTCCTTCCTCTCTCACTGCCTCTCTCTGGCTCATCTCTGAGGATGCCCAGCGTTTATCCAGCTGCATGCAGCCAAGGCTGGGTTCCCCTCATCCCTGCCTGACCCACATCACAGAAGCCTACTGCTCTTCCTTAGACAGGGGCTGCTGGAGGGGTAGGCGGGGACCTTGGGCAAGAATGAAAAGCCTTTCAACTTGCCGGAAAAGTCTGGAAACAGCCCTGGTTCCACCCAGGTGTCTGGAGATTACTTATCAGGCTCAGTTTGGTTTAACTGACTTTCCTGAATGCGCAGGCCGTGCCAAGATAAATCTTTCTCCCAACCCAGGAGGCAGATGCCACAGCCCACGCAAGCCCTAAAGTGTCTGCACCTGCAGCCTCGGTTCCCAAGCCAGGCAGCTGTCTGTGAAGGCCCCCCTGGATTCTGACCAGGGACAATGATGCTCAGAGCGGAGGCTGCCCCAAGAGGCTGGGTGCACTGTGGAGGGTGTGTCTGCTCCTATCCTTTCACTGAGGTGACCCAGGAGGGAGGAGGTGAGGCTGAATTCCTTGGTTTACTCTGAGCTGTGGTTCCCCAGCTCTCTTGACTGTGGTCCAGTTTGGCCAAGGGCAAGACCATGTGGCCCACAGAGCCCACGGGCTCCTCCTCTGCCAAGGGAAAGAATTCGCAATAACAGAGGATGAAAGGCGAAGCGAAAAAGCAGCAGCGTGGTCCGGCAGCAAATACCCAGGACAAAACAATCAACAGAAACTCTGGAAAGTCATCTACAAGTGACATAAATGAGCAGAATAGAAGCAATTAAAAACCAAGCCAATGCTGAGGCTGAGCAGTTGCAAAGAGCAGAACCCACTCCAGCAAGCTTCGGTGGAAGGGGAATTCAGTAAAGGACGTCGAGTCACACCACCACCCTCTCCACGATCGCTTGCCTGCAGCCCTTCCTTTTCCAGGGCACTTTCTTCCAATTTGAGGTCTGGCCTGTGTGCCCCTACCCTGTCGAGCACAGGTCCCATGCCTGAGTCCTAACTGTGAAGGAGCCTGGCACTGCAAATCCTGGTTTCAGC
>ML110332.1:0-11410 GCA_003697995.1 Taxidea taxus jeffersonii | reverse complement strand
CTAAGCCTTGGATGGACCTTGAAGACACGCTAAATGAAATAAGCCAGACACAGAAGGACAGACATTATATGATTCCATTTATAGGGGGTACCAAGAAAAGGCAAATTCATGGAGACAGAAAGTGGCATAGATGTTACCAGGGCAAGAGGGAATGGGGAATAACTATTTAATGGGTTACAGAGTTTATGTTGGAGATGAAAACTTTCGGGGTATATATAGTGGTGATGGTGACAAAACATTACAAACGTATTTAATGTCATTGAATTCTGTGCTTACAAGTGGTTAAAATGATAAATTTTAGCTTATGTATATGTGTTTTATTTCATTATTTATTTTTATTGTTTTAAAAATATTTTATTTATTTGACAGAGAGACAGACAGCAAGAGAGGGAACACAAGCAGGGGGAGCGGGAGAGAGAGAAACAGGCTTTCCACCAAGCAGGGAGCCCATGTGGGGCTTGATCATCAGGATCCTGGGATCAGAACCTGAGCCGAAGGCAGACGCTTAACGACTGAGCCACCCAGGCACCCCTATTTTTTTTAAGATTTTATTTGTTTATTTGGCAGATCACAAGTAGGCAGAGAGGCAGGCAGAGAGAGAGAGAGAAAGAGAGAGAGAGAGAGAGAGGGAAGCAGGCTCTCTGCTGAGCAGAGAGCCGGAAGTGGGGGTCAATCCCAGGACCCTGAGATCATGACCCCAGCCGAAGGCAGAGGCTTTAACCCACTGAGCCACCCAGGCACCCCAGGCACCCCTATTTTATTTTTAAAAGATTTTACTTATTTATGTGTCAGAGAGTGTGTGCACAAATGGGGAGCAGCAGGCAGAGGAAGAGAAGCAGGCTCCCCGCTGAGCAAGGAGCCCGATGCAACAATCCCAGGCAGAGGCTTAACCGACCAATCCACCCATGTGCCCCTGTACATGTATTTTAACACAGTTTTAAAAATTAGGTGATGGGAATGTTTGCACAAATCTGTACTACAACTATTGAATCGTCCAATTTAACTGAGTAAATTGTATGGCATGTAGACTACATCCAAATAAAGTTATTTTAAAAAATCCTTTCCAGCTCTTGACAGTTTCTATGATCTACCCATTCATTCATGTATTTAAATATTCACTGATTCAACACATTTTTGTTGAGTTCGTATCATATCAACTGTTCAGAATAGAGTGATAAATAAATCAAACACAATATCTGCCCTTCCCTCACTTAAAACAGTGTGGGTTTACAAAGGAATCATAGTTAACATTTCTTGACTTATTATGTGCAGAGCATTGGCACAAACACTTTACACACTTCTCTCACGTGGTCCTCACAACCATGTACTTAGCTGAATAAGGAAATTTGCTCAAGGTCACAGAGCCAGGATTTGAACCTGGTCTGTCTTACCTCAAAGCTCTTAACCATTCATCATATGTGGCAGCTGGGTTCCAGCCACCTGAAATTGGGGTCTTCCTGGAGACCTGCCCTGAGGCCCACCTGTCAGGCTGCCTGATCTGGTAACATTGAAGGGAGAGTTAAAGATGAGATGGAATGCCCTCCAGGAGGGAGTGAGTGTCGATCATAAGGCCTAAGTCATTTACAGTAATCATTATGAAGCAGGTATGACTATATTTTTTAAATGGGTAGGTGATGGAATTCTAAATATAAAATCAAATTCGCAATTGAATTTACATTATTATATTAATAGCTGATGCATTTATTATTTGTTGAACACAGCCTGTACACCAGCCTGGGTTCTAAGTGGTTGATAAATATCATCATATTTCATCCTCCATGACATGTAGGGTGTATGACTCTTCCTACTTTACAAATGAGGCTGCTGAGGCACAGAGAGGTCAAGCAATTTGTTCAAGGTTGCATAGTGGCAGAACTGGGATTCCAGCTGTGGCTTCTCGGTGTGGAGTCTAGACTCTTAACCGCCACAGAACTTGCTCTTTGATTACGTTAAGATATACAAAGTAGTGGGACATGAGGTGGTGGGATTATGGTGATCTAGCTTTTCCCTCCACAAATAGTTAATGTTTTTCTTTTCCAAGAATATATCATGATAGTGATTTTTTAGAACAAGAAAAGACATCACATGTCTCTGTGATGTTTTCATCTTCTTGCTTGACTGTTTTATTTAGTTCTATTTGATTTGGCAGTTACCTGCGCGCTCCGGCGCAAACAGAGCCCGTGCTGTGAAGAGGCGGGCAGTGCGGCGGGAGATGTGGTGAAGTGTCGGGGCCGCAGCAGCCCAGTTGGCCGCAGCTGCCGGGATTCTGCAGCAATCTTCCCGGGAGGGCATGGTCCCCTTCTCATTAAAGCCTTATCAACACTAAAGAACCTTCTTTAAATACATTCTCACCCCCTACCCTCCCCATACTTGTAAGTCTGTGTTGTACCACCGTTAAGCACGGTGCACACTGAATTCGAATCTGACCGCGGATAGTGCCGATACCTGGGCTCAGCTAATGGGAATCACAGAACTGCTTCATAGGGTTATTGTGCGAATTAAACTGGATGGTGTTTGGAATGGACCTGGGGTACCTGGCACGGTGTAGCGTCAACAAAGAGTACTGTATTTGGACGTTATCGAGCTGATTTTTTATTAATTCCTGAGGTTAGAAATCTTTAAAAAATTGACCATCAGTATCTCTTCTTCTCTGAGTTGCCCGCTCATGCCCAAGAGATCCCATGGGTCTCTTGGTGTGTGGATTTGACAGTGCGTTTGGGTCAAGGACTGAGAGCACTCTGGGAGGGTTTTATCCCGGGGCCCCCAATGCCTTCCATTTTCTCTGAGGAACACTTTTCACTGGTTAGTGCAGCGTCCTCTCTCCCTGAAACTGGCCCTATTTCCGCCCTGAGAAATTCTCACCCGCTTTAAAGGGTTGATCTTGAGAACAGCTGATTCCACCTGGACTGCTATACCCCCACGTCTCACGGGCATGGTTTCTTTCTCCGTCGGTTTAAACAGTGCTGGGTCAGAGTGGCCGTGGCCCAACCGGTCTGCTCGGAGAGCCTCTGTTTCAGAGGCATGCGTACCTAATAGCCTGCTCTTCCTTAACCCTGGGTCATCACACCCGCTGCCAAAGAGTTGACCTTCTTGAGCAAAGTGCAAAAGCCTAAGGGACTGCTTAGATAAAAGGCACATTCTTCAGATAGTTTCATCTCCTTGTCCCTCTTGCCTTGGAGAGTCTACTCTTTTCCCATCGTGGGGCAAACGGGATCTGGGCCAGAAGCTGGAAGTTTCTAAACTGCGAAAGGAATCAGTGTCCCCTCAGCCAAGTGATTCTTGCCAGAGAAGTTCTTGTAGATAAATGCGTGTGGTCCCAGGGAATCTCCGGGTGGCTTGGTGGCTAACCTAAGACGGCTACTATCTAATGACCTCTGAGTGAGGCCTAGGGGTGGGGGCGTGCCAGGTTCCAACACAGGGCAAGGCCCAGAGGCCATGGAGGGGGTCCTCCCACAAGAAGCACACCCCTCTAGAGAGCGGTTGGGGATTTCCATGAAGACCTTCCTTAAATGTGAAGTCACCTGCAGGGATAGCACCAACCCTGAAGCTTGCGTCTGGGTGTCTTGTGTGTCGGCTGCACTCACCAGCAGGCTCTGTTCAGCCTGAATGACTGCGAGGAAAGGAAAGGAACTGGACTGCGAGACCGAAAATCTGAGTTTGGGTTGAGGCTTTGCCTTTTGTTAGCTTTGTACTGTTGTGGGGAACCAGCTTTGTTTCCTCATCTGGAAAATGGAGAGCAACATTCCTGGTTCTGCTCACCTCCCTGCCTGACGCTGGAGGCAAACGAGCATGATGGGCAAATTAGAAAGGTATGAAAGACAGAAGACTCTGTCCTCCTCTGAGAGACATAGCAGTCAGCACAGCGTCTGTCCCAACATCTCAGGGGGGCGTTCCTTCTCCCCAGAAAGGTCTGAAAGAAGGAGGGGAAACTAGGAGGTTCGCGGAGTATGTGTCTTCTTTTCCTTGTGGGTCTTCTGTCCCAGCATCTGAGCCAAGCTGACCAGTGGCACTGCTGGGGGACTTCCTTCCCTCATTCTGCTGGCCTTTCTTTTTCTTCTTCTTCTTTTTTAATCTGATGAGAGGCCTGGGGCCGACCAGAGAAGCAGATGTACTCCCGTGGTACTTAAGGGAGTATCTGGAAAGGTCACCTGTGTTTAGAGCCATCAGTGTTGTGGATAAGTTCAGTTTCACACACCTGACGTGGCATCTGGCCTGCGATGCTGGTCAGGGACGGAGGCACAGAGCAGCAATTAGAATTCGAGAGACACTTGCCATAGTCGAGGGCAGACAGCCGTGGAAGCAGGAAGACTAGCCACTGCTCTCGAGCAGATGCTGAGTGGAGCTTGGAGGAGGGGCAGGAACGGGCCAGTGCTCCAGGAAGAATGCTGGGTCTTGCAAGAAAAGCATTAGGTCTGGAAATAAACCTCTCATCTCCATATTGGATGAGGAAGAATTTATTCCTGGGAGAGGAAAACATAGTGCTTGTCTCCAACACAGAGATGTACCAGAGGGGAAGAATGGGTGGCTGAAAACTCAGGGGACCTGGTGACATGGAGAGCTTTTCTTCTCCCAGTGTCCCTGGGAAGTAGCACATGCCTCGAGCCATTCTCTGGCCAGTTTGGAGGGGGGATGGTTAGTGATCATTTTAATCCATCAGAGGGACGGCTTGCTCCTTGGTATATTTTTCCATATAACCTCAGAGTTCAAGGTATATTTCTGATATATTTTTTAAAATTCTGATGATCTGGTCTGTGAACTCAGTTAACACAGGAAAATACTTTTGGCAGTTGAGAAAAGTGTATGCTGCTGTCCCATAGCCTTGTCCTCACATCTACCTTTGCCTTTTGGGAAGTCTCTTGACCTCCCTCTTGAACAAGATGCCCTAGAATCTTTCCAGGAAAATAAGGAGTGTGATCCAGTGTAGTAGGAAAAACACAGAATTCTAGCCCAAGAGTACTCATTTTAATCCACATCCCCTCTAGGGTGAGCCAAGAGAAGTCACAGTCTGTTTCATTTTCTTCACCTATACAGTGGAGATGCTCATCCCCATCTGGCTGCCTTAAGCTGGTTTGAGGATACAGGGGACGCAGGATGTCAAGTGCTTTCCAAGTGTATTAGACTGGAGGCAGGCAGCATTTCAGGGTGACACTCAGCTCTGGCATCAATCGCAGTGTGGCTTAGGCAGGAATCTGCCCTGGTCTTTGAAGCACATCTCGACAGGCTGTGCCTGTGAAGGTCAGAGCTGCTTTGACATGTCTCAGTGTTGGAGCTTCAACCTCCCAGGATGGCCTTATTTGGCTAGGGCTCAGGGAAGGTAAAGGGGATGATACAGGTCCCTATCGTCTTTTTGCCAAGCCTGCATACAGGAACCCAGATGCTCTCCCAGCTCCTTTTGACCACACCTACCCCAGGTCCAGCCGTGGTGCTGGATTTGGAGAGCTTGGAGCCCCTGAGCACAAGCCTCCCACCTGCCTCTGCTCCAGAGAGAGCTGTGGCTGCAGTGAGCTATCCGAGACTCTTCCCAGCGCTTGCCTGAGACACTCTGAGACCGTCCTCCTCCACAGTTGCCTTCTCGCTGGCTCCTACACCTGCCCTTCTGAACTCACCCGTCTGTGCTGCATATAGAGACCTGCCCAGACCTGGACCCTTATAGTAGGTATCTCCTTGCTTTTCTCTTGCTGCTAAAACAGGGTGCATTTTGGTCCTGGGGCATCAGACTGGTTAGAGTGGCAGGAAGCCGGAGCTGCCAGTCTAGTCCAGATCTCACTGAGTATCGTATCATCTTCCTGCTTTGCCCCAGTAGACTTCCAGTCACTGACCAGGGTGGCCAGCCCTGGGACTGCTTGTGGAAGCTTTGGAAGCTTTGCGTGGTTGTGGGACCCCAGGAGGTGGACGGAGGGGGAAGTTTCTGGGGAAGTCTGGAGGAAAGAGATGCACCCCTGCAGGGTTTCAAATCCTAAGGACAATTGTCATGTCTTCATTAGGAACAATTTTATTAATGAGCCTCATGAGCTGCAGGGAGAGAGAAGGAAAAGCGTAATTAATTATGACCCCTCGGAGAAGCTCCCAGAGTTGGGGCAGTCTCGGGAGGATGGTGTGTGATGTTTCGGTGTCCTTAGCTGTGGCACTAGCTCTGGGAACTAACTTTCCAATGAAGGATTTGAGCTTTCTTCCTCTTCCTGCAAGATCGGTATCAGCTTATTGAGCACTGAATTCCAGCCTGACCCTACTCCCCTCTTCCCGGGAGTGAAAAGGAAGTCAGTATTTGCTTCTCCAGCAAGGTCACGGATCACCTGACCAAATCCTTTAACAGCTGGGAAGCCAGTGCTGCTGTGCTGAACTCCGGAGCCGAGCAGTCAGCTCTGGTCCAGCAGCCAGCACCTCGCTTTCCGCAGGGAGTCGACTCCTCTCGCTCCAGGAGATGGCAGGGGGAGGATGCCAAGGCAAGGTAATGTAGCTACAGCTTTCCTCCTGACAGTTTTCCCTTCTCCAGGAAGCTCCAGATTCCGTTGCTGCATTGCAGGCGAAAATGACAGACATTTGCCAAAAAATGTGAGAACGGAGTTAATGAGGTTGTGTTCATGTGTCATTTACTGCGAAGGAGTTATCTCTTTGTTTCCTGGGTCGGTGGAAAGTGAGCCGGCTGGAGAACTCCATAGGCAGAATATTTTTTAGGAGTGTAGCTCCCCTTCCTGGATGCCTGGGCTCCAGCCCCTCTGGACATTAAGGGGCATCACAGATGCCTCCTGCTCCTCCGCACGGAGGACATTTACACTGGGAGGTGTGGGGCCCTGGAATGGGGAAACAGGAAGCGCTCATCATTTTGGCAGGATCCGTAAGAGGTACGGGTAATTGGGTGGGGGGGTTCTTTTGGAAAGAGTGCTTTGTCTTTTCGAGTGATCGTGCAGGGATTGACAGGGCTGCTGTTCCGTGCACTACCTTGCTAAATATTTGACTTTGTAAGGTTGAATTCTCCAAGAATTATCGTGGCAATACGGCCGTGCTTGGAGCCAAGATTTCTTTTCAAGGAAATCCAAGGTGCTATTTATTTTGGCATGTGGCCTGTTCTAGGATGAAATACAGCGTTTTTATTATTGCAGAATAAAGAGAGGTTTGAAGAGATGAAAAGTATAGAACTAGGTTTCAGTTTCAGGACTAAGTAAAGGAAGGTTTCTTTGTATTTGAGGTTAGGAATGAGATTGTAAATGGCATCGTAAAAGGAGTAACTGTGGAGAGGGAGAGGGTGCAGGTCTACACTGCAGGAGTCGGGCTGACTGGGGGAAATCAAGCTGTTCCTAATGAGGCCTGATAGTTATACATGGGCTTTCGGAGTGACTGCCTCTTTGGTGGATTTTTTTTTTTTTGGTAAAGATTTTATTTGTTTATTTGACAGACAGAGATCACAAGTAGGCAGAGAGGCAGGCAGAGAGAGGGGAAGGGAAGCAGGCTCCCTGCTGAGCAGAGAGAGCCCGATGCGGGGCTCAATCCCAGGACCCTGGGATCATAACCTGAGCCGAAGGCAGAGGCTTTAACCCACTGAGCCACCCAGGCACCCCTCTTTGGGGGATCCTGAACGGGCAGTCTCAGTCCCCATCCCTTCACCGCCCCTAGGCTTTGAGAGGTAGTGTGGAGGGATGAAGTCACGCAAACTGTCCTACCCCTAGTTAACTGGTTAACTTTGGATTGGACACAGAGCCTCTTTGTGTCTTCAATGTCTCTTTTTATAACTCGGAGATGGTACTGTGAACTGAGTGTCTGCCACATGTTAGGGTGTGAGGTGTGGAGGTGGGGGGTGAAGGGGACAGGGATGAGTCTGGCAGGAATTTTGACCTTCGCAAGCTTACAGAGCAGGAGGGGGGAAGAGCTAGAGCAAGAGAGAAAGCTGTATATACTTGAAACGTCTAGAATATGATGAGCTCATGAGAGAGGCTGGGACTGTACTGGGCATTCTTGATCCTAAGATAGGCCATCGACAAATTAAAAATTACAGAACACCAGGTATTGTAAGGTTCTAAATACCAAATACAACTTAACAGCATTGAGTAATGAACTGAACTGCTTTATGTCAGAATTTCAGTGCTTCAGAAGGTTGCCCAAAATTCCATTTGAAAGGGGAATTCTGCCCAACAAAGCTCATTTTCATATTCTTTTGTATTGCAAAGTAGCATGTGTTGATGCGGCAATTTTTCTTCAACTGCACTCACCAAATCACATAAAAAATACACCCTTAGCTCAGTTCTAAGATGTCCACGCCCAGGACCATGATCGTGGCCAAAGTGCTGGAGGAGGCTGGGGTGGGTGAGGCTGGCAGGGACGGGATATGGGCATGACAGTTCCCTCCTTTCCTTCCTGTGTCTAGACCTTTCCTGTGGAAGCTTGCTGTGCCCTCTTCTCCAGAGAGTTCATTTCTGTAACCTCGGAATGATTGACTTTAGTAATATTCAAGCAAGTCTAAGAGAACTATTAGAAATCTCCATAGAGGGGCACCTGGGTGGCTCAGTGGGTTAAAGCCGCTGCCTTCGGCTCAGGTCAGGGTCCTGGGATCGAGCCTCACATTGGGCTCTCTGCTCTGTGGACAGCCTGCTTCCTCCTCTCTCTCTCTCTGCCTACTTGTGATCTCTGTCTGTCAAGTAAATAAATAAAATCTTTAAAAAAAAAAAAAAGAAATCTCCATAGAGTTTTGTGGGTTTTTTTTTTAAGATTTTTTAATTTATCTGAAAGTCTGGGGCAGCCAAGGGAGAGACTTCAAGCAGACTCCCCACTGAATGCAGAGCCTGATGCGGGACTCGATCCCACAACCCTGAGATCATTACCCAAGCTGAAACCAAAAGTCCAACGCTTAACCGACTGAACCATCCAGGTGCCCCTCTGTAGAGTTCTTTTCAGTGAAATCTGACCTAACATGTGTGGCATAATTATCTGACACTAGGATCCAACATTAAGGGTTGAATCCTAACTCAAACCAAAGGCAGTAAGTGTGACTGAACTCTCCGAGGTGATGGTGAGTTTGTGTCAAAGATCTCTTTTGCACCCAGGTGGCCCCCTCTTGCTTAGAAGGAACCTGTGGCTTAATGTGCCATCTTGGAGAAGCAGGTCACACACACCTTTGGCCAACAGGCCTTACAAGAGACTAGTTCTCCTTATCTGTCCCAGAAGGCATTTTGCACATACTTGTGGCAGAAGCAGAGAAGCATCAAAGTCAAGCATACTTCCTGCTCCCTCTCCCTCTCCTACCCCGAGAGAGCTAGAGATCAGTCACAGCATCTGGGCTGGGCAAATGTTTACAGATCACTTCCCAGGACATGACTGGAGTCGGCTAGACTTGAGGGCAAATCCTGGTCCAACACCTGCTTGTGATGTAGCTTTGGCAGGTCTGGAAACTCTCTCGGCCTCAGTCTCCCTATCTGAAAACGGGGACAATAGTAATAATCTCCTTGGGGTTACGGTGAAGATTGCATGGGAGAATTTGAGCACGTCAAGTGCTATGAATGCATACTGAGCCTTGTTGCTCAGTAATGATACGAGGTAGGAGGCGGAAGGGAGAAGGGAGAGGAGAAACAGTGATGATGGAGATAGGCTAAGGGGCCAAGCTTAGGCTTTGTGTCCTCACCCTTCTCTTCCCCCACCTTCACCTTGAAGCTGCCCAGCCTCTCCTGCCTGCCAGCATCTGGGAGGCTCCCCCAGTGACTGCAGACTGCTGACCTGCGGCATTATCAGGCACAGTATCTCAGCATGGGAACTCTCTCTTGCTTTTTTTTCTTTTTTTTTTTTAATTATCCTTATTTTTTAATGGAGATAATTGAGACATAATTGACATATAATATTGTATTGGCTTTAGGTGTGCAAAATAATGACTTGGTATTTGTATATATTGTGAAATGGCTTCCACGATAAGTCTGGTTAATATCTGTCCCCATAGTTACGAACTACATGACACCATAGTTACATAGTTACAAACTATACAATACAAACTATTCTTTTTTTTAAGTTACAAACTATTTTTATGATGAGAACTTTTTAAAAATTCCCATCTAGGGATGCCTGGGTGGCTCAGTTGGTTGGGCGGCTGCCTTCGGCTCAGGTCATGATCCCAGCGTCCTGGGATCGAGTCCTGCATCGGGCGCCTTGCTTGGCGGGGAGCCTGCTTCTCCCTCTGCCTCTGCCTGCCACTCTGTCTGCCTGTGCTCACTCTCTCTGACAAATAACATAAAAAAAAAAAATTCCCATCTAATTAACATACAGTATTATATTAGTTTCAGGTGTACCATATAGTGATTCAACAATTCTAAACATTACTGAGCGCTCATCGTGGTAAGTGTGCTCCTAACCCCCTTTATCTATTTCGCCCATCCCCCCACCCATCTCCCCTCTAGCAACCATCTGTTTGTCTCTATAGTTAAGAGTGTGTTTTTTGTTTGTCTCCTTTTTTTTCTTTGTTTGTTTGGTTTTTTAAATTCCACATATGAGGGAAATCATATGGTATTTGTCTTTCTCTGACTGACTTCTTTCTCTTAGCATTATACCCTCTAGATCCATCTATGTTGTAAATAGCAAGAGTTCATTCTTTTTAATGGCTCAGAGATATTATTTATATATGTATATAAATGTATATAAATACATATATATATCATGCTTATGATGAAGACTTTTAAGGTCTACTCTATTAACAACTTTTAAATATCCAGTACAGTATTATTTACTACAGTCACCATGCTGCTCATTACATCCCTATGACTGGAAGTTTGTACCTTTTGACCGCCATCCCCCATTTCACACCCCCCCCACAACACCCTGCCTCTGACAGTCACCAGTCTGTTCTCTGTATCTATGAAATTGGGTGTTTTTAGATTCTACAAACAAGTAAGATCATATGGTATTTTGTCTTTCTCTGTCTGACTTATTTCACTCAGCATAGAGCTCTCAGAATCCGTGCATGTTGTCACAAATGGCCAAGATTTCCTTCTTTGTCATGGCTGAACAGTTTTTCATTGTATATATTTACCACACTTTCTTCACCCTTTCATCCACCGAAGGACACTTAGGTGGTTTCAGAACCTTTTCTTTCTAGCAAGGGTGAACCTCCCTTGCCTCAGGTTAGAACCTTCCAGATCTCTCTACTTGCTGCCTCTTTATCAGCCATACTTGCCTTCCTTCTCCCCAACATCTCTCTACTCCAGCTGTATGCTGTTTCCAAACTCAAGTACTTGTTGCCCCCAAAGTAAGTGAGGTACTTCGTGTTGGCATTCCCTCTGCAAGGAGTGTCTCTGCACCTGGAAACCAGGCTGCCCTTCCAGGCTCTGTCACACCTGCGTAAGGAAAGGCCTCTCTGGCAGCTGCATGCAGTGTGGTTTGGAGCACTCAGAGAAAGAGGCTACATGAAATTTTGCCAGCCAAACTTTAGACCTCCTCT
>ML110331.1:49830-108885 GCA_003697995.1 Taxidea taxus jeffersonii | reverse complement strand
AGGATGTGGAGAAAGGGGAACCCTCCTACACTGTTGGTGGGAATGCAAGCTGGTGCAACCACTCTGGAAAACAGCATGGAGGTTCCTCAAAAAGTGGAAAATAGAGCTACCTTATGACCCAGCAATTGCACTACTGGGTATTTATCCTAAAGATACAAACATAGTGATCCGAAGGGGCACGTGTACCCGAATGTTTATAGCAGCAATGTCCACAATAGCCAAGTTATGGAAAGAACCTAGATGTCCACCAACAGATGAATGGATAAAGAAGATGTGGTATATATATACGATGGAATACTATGCAGCCATCAAAAGAAATGAAATCTTACCATTTGCGACGACATGGATGGAACTAGAGCATATTATGCTTAGCGAAATAAGTCAACTGGAGAAAGACAACTACCACATGATCTCCCTGATATGAGGAAGTGGAGATGCAACGGGGGTGGGAGTTAAGGTGGTAGGAAAAGTAAAAATGAAAGAAGATGGGATCGGGAGGGAGAAAAAACAAAAGAGACTCTTAATGTCATAAAACAAACTGAGGGGGGTGGGGGGAAGAGGGGTTGGGAGAGGGGGGTGGGGTTACATTATATGTTTAAATAAAGATTAAATAAAGTTAAAAAAAATGACTGTACACTCAGAGAAAAAATAAGTTGTTTTTAAAGTTATTCTTTACTGCCTGATTTAAATTTCTACAATAAATAGGATCTATTTGATTTAAAAAGAATTAAAAAGTCCTCATTAATTACTTCTGATATATTGTTAGTTAATTAGAAAATGTAGGCAGCAGCTTATCTGGTTTTATATTCACCTTTTAGTGATGCATAGCCTGACAATTCTCTTATATCCCTGGGGTGCATACGACTGTGCCTACAGCTGTGTACATAACTATAGTCTGCGTATGTCTGTGTGTGATCAGACTGTAGTTCCCCATCTGTATATGAAAAAGCTTATATCTGATAAACTAAGTTTTTTGTTCCCTTTAATCAGAAAGTACTTGATGTGATCTTTAATTGTATATTATCTGCTTAATTCGTGACTCAAATACTTAAATGATGATTTAATTTATATTTATACAAAATGAACTCTTTAATTTGAAATAATTTAGATATTTTCTTAAAAAATCAGATTCAGGGGTGTCTGGGTGGCTTAGTCGATTAAGTGACTGATTCTTGAACTCAGCTCAAGGTGGTGATCTCACCTCTGTGAGTTCAAGCCCCACACTGGGCTCCACATTGGGTGTACAGCCTACTTAAAAAAAAAATCAAAGTCAAAAGGTAATGAACATTTCATTAGCACACTCATATAATTTATTGTTGTCTAAATATTAATACTCACCTGACATCTTTTTGTTTCATAGCACATATATACTACTTAAAACCTCTCTCCTGGAAATCCATGCTCTGAGCTCCAGAGTCCACTGGGCTGTGGGCTGGGCGTCTCCTTTATGAACCCTCATCAGTCAGTCTGTGCTTTAAGCATCTGTGTTTTTCAACATTAAATGGAGTTCCTTATATGTAGGGAACATTGGTTGATCCGAATTTTGCCTGCTCTTTGCAAAGTCAAATGTCCATGAACAAATTGAGGTCACTTCTATTAATCTAATAAATTATTACCTGAGACTAATCTTCAGCTTTCCCAACAATTTATTTATTTTTCAATGTTTTTTCTCATTTTTTGGATCATCATTCCGCAATCCTCAATCTTCCATATGAATACCTAGGAACCACTGAGATTTTTGGAACAACCCAGGGTTCCTTCTGAGGTGTTCGGAAGCCTTGACTCTTGTCTGCTATGTGATCTTGGGTGAGCCAGTCTCTGACTGTAAATTCCTCCAGGAAAAAAGGTGGTATTAACATATTCTTTCCCCAAACCCCAAAGCTCTTGAAAACCCCAAAGCACTTGAAAGCATAATATAATCTGAACTATGTTATATAAATGCAGATTTTAGCCTCTTGTATTATACTAATATATATTTAGTTGTTTTCCTTTTCCTTTTTGGATATTTGAAACTACTAAATGCATCATATTTTTCACTTTATCTTACCTGTACAACAATCGCATTAACTTTATAGTGGTGTAAAATTTTAACCTTTTCTATTATATATCTTTTTTACTATGTGATTAAAACTCTTTCATACCAGTTTAAGACATCTATGTATTTTATAAGCATGTTGTGGTTTCTTAGCAATGAAATATATATTTGGTAATTTTTAAAAAATCACTATTCCAACCCCAAGAAATAAATATTGTTTGTTGAGATGGAGGTGGGAGATAGCATTCAGTTCTACTTTTTATAAATGTCTAGGTATAGAGAATTGTTCTCAACCTTAAATATCCCCTCAATGACAGATAAATATAGTGGAGAAAAGTTAGAGAATCAGCAAAGAGAAAGACATATTTTAACAATACCCAATAGCTTTCTCCAGTTAAGGGCATCCTCCAGAGTCCCATAGAGACAGCCTGTAACAGAAGGGTGTGTTAGGTTGAAGACACTGTGCCCATTCTTTTCACTAAACAGCTGTGAGACCATTGGCAATATAATTAGTCTTTCTGGATTTTGATTAATTTATCAACAAAATATGAAGACTGGACTGGGAAATTTTTAAAAGTTCCTTTCAATCCCAACAATTTATACATCTATGAGTACTTTAGGTAACAAAACAAGAATGAGAGATATGATAATCCACTAAGAGCCTCAAGGCCTCGAAGAGCTCTCTGACACAGGCCAACTGGTAACTGATGTCTTTGACTATTTCTATAGAAATAAGATCACAGAGTGACTTCTCATCATATAAGAGTCAATCAAAGAGAGATACTGGTTTGAAAGGAGTTGATAATTCCTTCTCATAGACTCATTTATCCCACTTTTTAAGACATATTTATAACACACAAGTGTCACATTTGATAAAGGAACATGTTTTCCAAGATGTTTTCCATTTTGAAATTCAATATTAAGGTTTGAATATACTACAGGAAAAAAAGGTAGAGCCCCCATCAAAATTTCCATATTTGACCTTGGACAAGGGGTCTGTTCTCTAACTGGTTTATTATTTGTTTGCTTATGAAACAGGGAATAAAGTCCTCTTCTGTCATAAATCTTTCAAGAAGCAGCCATCTAAATAACAAATTGATCCAATTTAATACACTAAGTACCAAGAAGCACTGTGAGGATGATAAAGGTGGGTCATTTCCCTCGGGTCTCCGTGCTAATTTTCAATTCTGCACTGCCATGTTCAAGGTCAAAACAACCCTCTGATGCTCACCTTGTCAACTCAACAAACCTTTATTGGAGTTCTGCCCACAAGCCAGATGCTGCACGGGGTGATGGAATGAGCAGTCCCTCTCCAGAAGGTCACCAGCGTACATGTATAGCCCCATCATCTTCACACCCAAGTCCATCATCTCAGCCAAGCTCCTAGATCCTCTGCAGACCATTGTATGAAACATGAAGCTGGTAGTGGCTGTCTCCGAGGGTTACAGATTCTTTGGAAAGATACATTCAGAAAGAAAGAAAAAGAGATGCAAGTTCAAAAATACATCAAAGTCATCAGGGTTAAAGAAAAGAATCAGAAATGAGATCCAAACAGAAAGCTGTAAGACCTTCTCCAGATGGTACTGAGTTGACCTCTCTGGGCTGAACAGGACACCCCTGTAAATTCAGCACATTCTTGCTTTTTTCTTATTCTTTCAAAGTTGAGTTTAGGAAATGTTAATGAGCCTGACATCACCGACCTTGTCACAGAAGAAAGTGCCTGTTGGGGCAGATCACTATTTAGAAATATAATCTCCAGCTGAGTGGGGGATTGGGGAAAGGAAGCTAATATTGATTGCTCTTGATTTTTAGACCTGCCACTATAAAAGGATGTAATTATTTATTAAATATTAACCAATACACTACTATGTGAAAAACACTAATTGTAATATGCGCTTGCTTATTTCATCAAAGGTAGTAGCAACAAATGTGCCTTCAACACCATAGAGTTTTAAATGGGCTATCCCTTTTAATGCTGACATAATTCCATGAAAATAAAACTGTCTTTATCACCACTCTCACCACCGTCTTTATGAACGATGATGCTAAGGGAGGGAAGGTTACTTGCTCCTGGTCGAACAGGGAATAAGTGACATCAGAGGGATTCAAGGAGGGGTTACCTCCAGTCCCCATGGTTAATTGTTACACTATGCTGCTCAGTCTCACTTCTCTTTGAGGCCTGACATTAATATTTCTCTCAGTTTCCTCTTCCATCAGACATTTTGGAGTTGAGGTCATTAAGCCACAATGCTGTTGTCTTCCATTGAGCTGGAGAAGCACCAGGCATCAGAGGATGCTCTCTGGCCAGTGACAGCATGGTGGATGGATGAGCCAGACACAGATAATGTTAGGAGGGCACTAAATAATTGAAGAGCAGGGTGCATGGTCCCAAAAAAAAGTCCGTGGAGTCTCAGCTGCCTGGGTGAGTGCAGGGGTGAGTATTCTGGAGACATTCTGGGTGCAGGTGGCCAGACACTAACAAATGGACAAAGCATGGGGCTAATGTCAGCAAAACTAATGAGTTCTACTTGTACGTACTTTCAAAGGAAAGTGTTTTATTGCTCCTCAAGCAAATTTCTGAGATGATGTCACACCCAGGCATGTACCCGAGGTTTAACCTTAGGAAATGTCTGCAAACACGTATTTTAAATGTGGTCCAGGCGAAGGGCTTGAGAACCATGCAGCTCAGAACTTAAGCCACAGCTCTGTCTCTTACAGCCAGGGTGACCTTGGCAATCAGACCCTTCCAAATCATTTCTTTCCACCTGACAACGCTGACAGGGTCTGGAGGTAGTTACTGACAAGATGGAGTTTGACTTCTAACATCTCCATTCCCTTTTATTTTCTGCTCCTTTATCCCCAACACAGAATCAAAGATCCTGAGCATGTGCTTGCTTAAGACCAGATTTTCTGAAAATCAATAAAAATTTTCTTTACTCTCTAAATAAGTACTTAGTGTCTACTCCTCCAGGAGCTGTGCTGGATGAGGGGGCTCTGTGATAAATAGTCAATAAGGTCCTTGAACCCATGGTCCCCACCATTGTCAGATGGAAGACAGTAAACCTGACCAAGTTCTTTTCATTGGGAATAGTTTATTTTAACAGAATAAAATGGATATGACCAATTTATGCCATGAGTATAGCTTGAGGACAGTGCATCTTCAATGTGGCAGCTCTTAACCCTGTGTCCATCTCAACTCAGCACTCTGCTGGAAGTCTCTGTTGGACCCCCAGAAGTACAGGCATACCTTTTGTACTAATCATGTTCTATGGCCCCGTGTTTGCTCACCTGCCAGACTGTATCATTCTTGAACTCAGACACACTCTCCCTAACTTTACTTCCCTTTGTATAGGTAATACCCAAATGAGCTATAGCCTTAACAGAACTGAAAAAAAAATATGGATTGAGGGAGGAAGGAAGGAAGGAAGGAAGGAAGGAAGGAAGGAAGGAAGGGAAGAAGGAAGGAAGGAAGAGGAAGGGGAAGAGGAAGAAGAGGCAAAGGGTAAATCTTAACCAATGCTCTATCCACATTTTATAAATATGTGGTATTTTAGAAAAAGTCCAGAAGTCAACCAGTTCATTGCATTTAAAAGGATTTTTGTTTGTTTTGTATTTTGGTTAAAAATGTAAGACTTTAGTAATTGCAAAAATGTGCATTCCCTTGGAGAAAATAATTTCCCTTTTTCTTCCTTTATGTTCTTCTCTTGTTTACTTTCCCCTTTATACATTTCCACAATTTTTTTTTTAAAGATTTTATTTTTTTATACATGAAAGACAGAGAGAGAGAGAGAGAGGCAAGCTCCCCAGTAAGCAAGGAGCCCTACATGGGACTTGATCCAGGAACTCTGGGATCATGACCTGAGCCAAAGGCAGATGCTCAACCATCTGATCCCTCCAGGTGCTCCACATTTCCACATTTCAGTCATTATATTAGCATTTGTTAAACAGCGCACAGGTGCAGGGATTTGGAATCAGATGAGAAAAGTATGTGAATGGGAATCAACCTCATACCACTTCTATGGCCTTGGGTAAACTCTTTACCTTTCTAAGCTATGTCTTCTAATTCATAAAACTGACATGCATTCAACCCTTAAATATTGGTTAAGGTTGAATGACAGAATCTGCAAGGACTCGATCTAATGTTGCATGTGTGGATAGCGGATGATAGACCGTTGTTCAGGAAGATTCAACATGTTGTCATCATTGTCACTGTTAACCGATGGGATCTTGACTTTGTCTTCCCATGGTACAGAGGGACGGATAGGGAAATAGTCCCTATACTCACAGCTATACTCACACAGAGCCAAAAGGGCCAGGGGCTGCTCGGCTTCACCCACACTCCATGACTGAATGTTGCACCACAGACTCAGACTGGTTTAAGAGAGCATGGGTGGTCTCAAAGGGATGATCTGACCCATCTCCTTACTTACAGATGAGGGGTGTGCAGTGACCTCGTTTAGGACACCAGGTCCCAGTCCAGGCTTTCCAGTAGCCACTCTACTCCTGCCCACCCCACCACCCCACCACAATCTACATCACTTCCTCCTGCGGCAATGGGCTCAGGTTCCCAGACGTGATAGTCTGCAGGTGCCCAAAGTGTCCCTCTCTCATTATCGTAATCTGCTTCTGCAGTCGTTTCAGTGTTTTGTGTCCCTGCCTAATTGAGGGCTAAATGATGCAATACAGCTATAGTTGCTCGAAGCTTAATTTGTGCCTAAGTATTTCCCCTGAGCTTTGGGCATCTTGCTGCTGCTTTAGCACCAGGACGCAGGGAATAGGCTCACTTCCCTCACATCCGATTGTGGTGTCCTGTATGAACTCTATGATGGCTTTATGACTTGTGATTGTATTTGTGTTTCTAATTTTGGTCTTGGTATCACACTTAAGGACTAAATTCAGGACATGCTTCTTGTGAGATGGATTAACAGACTACTCTGTAAGCCAAGCAACTTAGAAGAAATCTGTGCAGTCCTTTTACCGATGATCACAATATCTCATTCTGTGTCTTCTCTGCACTCTGCATTTTCCTCTCCCCAAATATCCAGCAAGTATGCTGAATTTGTGTTAGAAAATCAAAGAAATATCTTGAAATTAGAAACTTGGTAATTATCCAGTGAGAAAGGAGCCCTGGGCATATCTGTTACTCATCAGAGGTGGACATGTGCCATCATTTCATTTCAGAAAGGTCAAGAAGGAATTTCTCAGTCATAACACGCTATTATATATGGCATCTGTCAGTCAAGATGCTATCACTACAATGACTGACCATTCATAAGTATGTTCATATTTTAATTCTCCAGAGAAAAGCTTATTTCCATTCACCACATCAAGGATTCAGAAGCACCTGAACATTCTTCATTTCATATAAGCACTTAACTGAATTTCTACGGTTTATCAGGTAAATGCCCACAGCACTTGAATGTATGGAGGAAAAGTCAATCCATGCACATGATATAAACTGAATTCCTAAATTCTAGTCCCACGTTTTCTTCTTAATGAGAAGCTATGACTTTTTAGCAAAATGTCTAAGCCCCAGTTAGGGTTCCTAAGCTCTCTTCCATCAACCATCCATTTCTTCAGTCAGGGCATGCGTCCTGACTGTTGCTTGCCCACTTGTCACCGTTTTGGGACTCCTCCTTTCTCTGGGACTGGAAGAGCAAAGCCCCGCTTCAATAATGACTCAGGACGACATGGGAACAAAGATAAGAAGGGCCCGGAAAGAGCGGGGAAGCACTTTGAGGAACACATCAGATCCTTTGTTCTCATCCTAAATCCCACAAAAAAGACATTCCCAAAATTAGGAATGTGATATCTCAGAGCAACTGAGGAGAATTATTTGTCTTCTTTACAAAACTGTCTTCAAAGATCAAAGAAGTAGCATTTATGAGAAATAATACAAGACTTCTTTTCATCAGGTTCGTTATACATTATTCTCACCTTTTCAAAAATCAGCAGCACAAAGTCAGGTACTTAAAACTCTTGGAAGGGGCAGCACGGTTGTCCAAAAATTCTCCGGTTTGGACTTCTGATTTCAGCTCGCTCCCAACCGACTGACCACAGGAAGCCTCGGCTCAGAGCTGTCCGTGTATTCACCCAGGAGATAGATCCAAACTCTGGAGCCCAGGCTGACTATCAGAACATGACTTTGTCCAGCTGAATTTTTAAAGGTTCTGGCGAACCCAGTCTTGATTGCACGTTCCTAAAGTTTCTCCATTTGTTTTAAGCTCCAACGACCATTTAAGGGATGTTTAACTGGAGATTTCAACTCATTCCGTTTGTTTGTGTGTTAGTTGTGTTAGTCACACGCTCTGATCCACTGGGGTCTGTTCAGTTCCAGCCTTTGGAGGCCCAGTAACACCTGGAGGAATCGGTGCATCTGTGCACCTTCCAGAACGTTCTTGGCACATGCTCGGTGTCAGCCACTGTCGTTGCAGATCTCTGAAAGGGGGTGGGATGCCTACCTCACAGGGTTCTCCTGGGGAAGTGCTCTCCTTTGAGACTGAAGGTTGTGAGACGCCAGCAGGTTCTAGCCTGTGCCCTGAAACAGGTCAGGTACTCCCACTGTCTCCCGGGTGCTCTCCATGGCAGCAAATCCTGCCTGGGAGGTGCGGGGGGGGTTGGGCAGCTGCACTGGTTGGCACAATCCGAGCTCAGGTTCTCTCGGAAGAGACGCATCTGCCACTTCCGAGGATGGGAGGCCCAGGATAGTTTGGAGTTATCCCCCCACTCATTTACTTATTTTACTTCCTCTCCGCATCAGAGCTGTCCTTGGTCCCCCATGAAGGAGACTGAAGGAGGGAGAGGTGAGGAGGTGACAGTGGGTTCCTGGGTGCTCTGCCTGCTGGTCCTGAACAGCAGGATTTCTTGGAGAGCAGACTTGCTAGAGGTTGTTTGCCCTCGGCGGGCCCTGGGCCATGGCTGCTGGCCCACCAGGGACTGAGGTCTGCTGGCTCCTGGCGCCAATGTGGCCAGGTCCCCAGTCCCGCCTGCTCCCAGGAGGGCCAAGCTTCTCCAGCTGGTGCAGCAGGAGGAGGAAAAGAAAGACGGTGCCCAATTCCCAGGCAGCAGGAGCCTTTCCATGAAAGCAGGTTGATGGCATCAAAATGATTTTTGTTGCCTTTCCCCCCCTGAAAGTCATCCCAAGGTTGGAAACAGGGGTGCTCGAGGCATGAGAGTGGTCAGGATGAGCGTGATCTGAGGTCAATGGGGATGAAGGCAGGGCTGCCCCCACTCACCCCACACTATGGGTCAAGCACTGAGAAACCCAAAATCGGTGTTTCTCCACCTGAGCATCACTGACAACTGGGGCTCTGTAATTCTGCACGGCAGGGCCATCCTGCATGAATGAATATAGGAGGCTTGGCAGCAGCCCTGGCCCCCACCTGCCTGGAGCCAGGAACACCCAGCAACTCTGACAGCAGAAAAAATGTCCCCAGATGTTGCTGAAGTCCCCAGGGGGCAGGGGTCAAAATCACCCTGGCTAAGGCCCGCTGCACCAGGCATCAGATTTCCTCCCCACTGCCACCCAGTGGCTTACACATCCTCTTCCCAATTTCTACCTTAGGACTTATATCTGTCATGTCACCGAGCAGAGTAGGCAGCATTCTGAAAGTGTCCGAGCATGTGGGGTTGGGTCGCCCCAGGGTGTGTGACACAGCTCAGGGATGGGAGGTAAGGTGGTCCCTAGGGCAGGGCCAGGCAGGACTCTGCATTAGCCGCTGACCCCAACTGAAGCTGGTTCCCCTGCACAGGCCGGCACAGGCCAGGGGCTCCCTGGATGGTGTCTCGGCCCATGTCTTCAAGAAGGCTTTCCTTATGCTCCTTATTTCATTCCAGCAGGTGTTATGATCATTGTTGTCTTACTTATTCCTGCTGTTGGCTGGTGCTCCTGAGGGGGAGGGGAAGATGAGGGTGTTGGGGTCCCAAATACTCCACATTCTCCCACTCCTACTCCATCCAGACTCATGGCAGTCCTGGGCTCTTTGGGGGCGAGAGGTATGCTCTGGTCTACACAGGTGGGGAGTGTTTGACTCCAAACCCAGGCCCTGTCTACTGAGTGCTGCTGCTTCTCTGGAGGGACAAGAACTCTCCATCTCTATAACCCGGAACTACGCTGAGCGGGGTGTTCACTGTGTGGTTTCCATGTGTGTCTGCTGTGCTGCCTCGATGTGAGGCGGCCTTTCTCTCCCTCCCTGCACTGCTTCTCTACAGCTCCCCTTTACAGAAACACAGGTGTCCCCAGAAGGAACAGCGTATTTCCAACACCCTGTATCTGAAGGTTCCAGGAGCCTGCTTTGCTGCATGGTGGACTCACGCACACGGCACAGGTTTCACAGGTTTCACAGAAAAAGTGCATATAATTCATGCAGTGGGTTCATTTTTCCTATGGGGTGGCCAGTCCCTCAGAAACTAGCCAGTTTTGTTTGTAGTGTCTGTGGACACCTGATGGGCCCGGCCACATCCGCTGGGGCCATGCTGTCCCTCACCGAGGTGACAGATGTCACAGCCGGGCCTCCCCCTCCCCTCCTCAGTGGGCTCAGCAGACAGACACTGATGGCGTGATTCCCGCTCCGAGGCTGGCCAAGATGCCACCCTGGGACGAGGACCACGAAGCCTGACTTTCCAGGAGGTAAAACCGGAGTGGAGTCCACACAGACAAGGCTGCCTGGGACAGGAAACAACCAAGGCGCAGGACATGGCCAAGAGAAGGTGCCTGGGCTGAGTCCAATGCGTGCAAGCCCCTGGAATCCTGGGCCAGCCGTGAGTCCCTGCAGGCAGCCAGAGCAGGGGGCTGAGCACAGACTGAGCATCTGCTCCTTTCAGCCTCTGGCAGTGGGGTTGGGGGGCATGGAGGGCAGGACCCATGCCCTGTCAAGCCTTGCACAGACTGAATGCAGGAAGGGAGGAAGGAAGTCAAGTACAGCTATGAGGTCAGTGGTGCCGTGCTGGGAGAACACCGGATCGGTTTGGGCCACATCGTATAATCAGTCAGCATGCTCATTTCCCCTTGGGGGCTGGTCGGGGACCAACGTGCTCCTCCCCTGAGGTTTCACTGCCACTCTTACAGGGGCTTTCAAGGGGCCCAACAGAAAAAAACTATGGTACACTTCATGCTAGGGCTGAGGTGGGGGTACTCAGGCCAGAAGCCTTCCCCTGAGCTCCCCCAGGTCACTGCAGACAACACTCACCAGCATCTCTGTCTAAGGGGTCGTGCTCGCTGTAGAGATATCATGATGCGTCTCTGCATCTCAGTCCTGGAGGAATTTACTAGAGCTGAAGAGATAGATGATAGAGAAGTAGGGCACTAACTGCGTATCTCGTCCGGGGCCATGGAACCACAAGGCACCCAGAAATGCATATGAACATGCATGCTTCTCCGTCTTGGCACTATTAGCATTTGGTGTTGGCGGTTGCCTGTTTTAAGGGCTGTCCTGGGCATGCAGGATGCTTTTCAGGATCCTTGGCTTCCATGCTAGATGCCAGGAGTACCTTCTCACCCCCTCCCCACCTGAAATCTCTCCTGATGGTGCCAAATACCCCCAGAGTGGGTGTGGGACAGAATCCTGCAGGTCAAAAACCAGACATAGGTGATCTCAAGCTAGATGTTGTCTACACAGCAGGTCTACACAACAGATAGCCACCCAGCGGCTGTGACTGGCCAGCCTTTTCTCTGCACCTGGGTGGAGGTGCTGTGGCAGTCAGGTAGGAGCTCTTCTCCGCGGCCCCAGGAAGCACACATCTCCCCGTGCACAGGGCAAGTGAGGACTCTTCATGTTACAGTAATCAAAGCAGAACAAATGCAGTAAGCAAAAAGCCCTTCTCTTTCATAGGATCCGATTCTAAAGTCATTGAGAAAATCAAGAGAACAGAATTGTAAGAGGTGAGACACGTGGGAAAAGCAGACGGGGAGAAAACAGACACTGACTCCGTAATTGGGAGCGAGTGCAAAGAATAAGATACACGGTATTTACCGAGGACACCACGGCCGCTGGGACCTTCCTTGAGCATTTGCTGTGGTCATACTCGAATGCAGTTGTACCTTGAGAATGAAAAGCATGCTTTTGGAATAGATTCGTTTTTATAATTGTGGAATAATCTTGTGTGTGTATGAGGGAAAGGTCATTTTTTTAATATGAGGAAAGTATAACTTTGACATAAGTTATATCTACATAACTTGGACATTTAAAAGGTTTTACTTTACCTGGCCTTAAAATATCTTCAACTGCTATTAAATACGTAAATAATATCTAAGTTCTATCTCCTTCTAAAATAACCTTTCCAAAAGACTTGTGTATAACTTCCAGCTGGGAAGTTGGTATATCATGTACACTTAAAAAAAAAAAAAAAGTAACAGGACACTGGACTGCCCATAATGGAAACAAGCTACCCATATGATACAATTGGTACAAAATAGAAAGCTCAAAAAATGTCTTCCCCACCTGGCTACTCCAGCAAGGGAGGCATTTCCTTGGGTTAAGTCACTGTGTGCAGACGGTCCTGCGGAAATGCAGACATGTTCCTCAGAACAAGAGAGCGCATTAATCAACACTTTATCACCAGGTTATTAATGAAGTCAGCCAGTTAGGACACTCACTCACTCAGCATTCATTGTAGGATTACCATATGCCGACCACTGGCCAAGTGCTGGGGACGCAGGAGGAGCACAGGCAAGAGCCTCTGTCAGAGGGAGGACGGAGGATGGACAGACTTCTCCACCCCCGCTGCAGCTGTGACCTCACACCCTTTAGCTCACACCGTGGATTTGCCTCCAGTTCTGGGGTCAGTCCTCGCTCTCAGCACACACATCAGCACTGCCCAGGCCAGGCTGTGGCAGTCTTCAAACCCACGGGTGTCCAGTCTTCCCTGCCCGATGCAGAAGAAATCGAATCTGCAGGGTGGCTACGGAGCCACAGAATTTGTGAACTTCCCGCAGGTGACTCAGTGTACGGTAAGGGTTGAAATACACCGTTGTACTTTCTCTCCCTGAGATAACGATGCCCCGAGTCAAGGCTTTGATTTCTGCGCTGCTCAGCCTGGCCCGATCTGATCGACAGAATCATAGAACCACTTGCTGAGATAGGATTTCTCAAGGGTCTCCCTGGAAGGAGTGATTCAGACAGTTTGGTTCAAAATAAAACAAAACAAAAAAAAAGGTGCACTTTTAAGAAAAGCTTCTGCATGATTCTGATGGTAAGAAAAAATTAAAAATAACTGAGAAACATACTTAAAACTTCAAAATTGCCTCCCCTGCTAAGAGTGCTCCGAACCTCCTCCCTCACCTGGAACCAGTCTCCAGCTAGGAGCTTCCCCAGACGGCTCAGCAGCCAGTCATAAATGTTGAACTTCCTTACCCACACCTACTCTCTCCTCCACTCACCTCCAGACCTCTGGGGGACATTCCCTGTTCCTCTGCTGGTCCTCTCATTCCCTGAGCTCCCACAGCCCACAGGGTGCAGCCGGAGACAGGGGCTACCAGCTCGTGATGGGTGCGTTTCTTCCCAGCGCCAAGTTCAGTCAAACCAGAGTCTTGAATTCAGCCAAGGTGGGAGCCGCGACACCACAGACACTGGCAAAGACCACACATGGTGACTCTTTGTGTTCCTTCCAAATAGCTGGTAGCTCAACGTTGACCAGCCAGCGACTGGCCTCCACCATTTTCCCACAAGACAGAGAGACGCCCTTGATGAAGTGATGGGCAGAATCTGGAAAGTCAACGCTTGGAAAGTCGGGGGAACGGTGGTGGTGAGAATCGTCGAACTTCTTGACAGCAGCAGACAGGACGCCAGCATAAGGGAGGAATCCGGGAAGATGGCACACCCACCAAGGATCACACTTCCCAGCTTTTCCCAGGACTGCTTCCGACCAGCACCGCTCCCTTTCAGCAGCATCTCTTGTCACAAAACGCATCAAGACTAAATGTGGTAGTGCATTTGGCTCACATCTAGAAAGTGTTTACTTTGTGGAAAAGGTTGTGAATTTGTTGCTCTCGCCTTCTCTTGGCAAAATTATGCATATTAACTATATTTAGATACAAATCATCTGTATCTTCACACATTTTTTGGTTTCAATCATTATTCAGCCATGACAGCTTCTTCTTGATTGGATGGCTCCATTTCGATGGTTTAAGTCCTCAAAATGTTATTTCATACATAAGGAGGACTTTGAGATGTTGGGACTAGCGGAGCCCACGCTGGCGTTCAACACTGCCTGCGATGGCGGACACGCGGAGGGCAGACAGGAACGGGGCGTGTAGTTCATGTCTTTCTCCCTCCAGCACGCTCTTGGGTCCATCCATGCTCTAATCACCCTGAGTCTGATCTCAGAGCTGTTTGTGAACAGCCATGGACCTCTCTTGTTTCCCTGAGGAGAAACAAAGGCAAGGCATGTTTTATGGAGCGGTAATTTATTGGGTCTATTAAGCTATGCATTTTTTCTGTTTTAAAAGATTATTATATTTATCAATATTAATGGTTAATTAACTTGCCTGCATTCACAAAACAAGTTGAAATCATTAAACAGCAGAGTCACATTTCACTTGATTAATCTTCACCTTAAAACAAATGAATATGTTGTTGATGAGTTTATGGATATAAGGTAGATATTTCTCAACTTATTGTACTTCAGAAATAAGTCATCCAACTCTTATTGTTTTAATATTTATTTCTTAATCCAGCAGCACTACCAAGTTAATATTAAATGAACTGAAGAGTCTTTTCACTTTTTAGATTCCCAGAGTCTTTGCTCCTGGGTCGTGAGCAAGGAAATGGCCTGTGGGGCAAATTGTGGTTATTTGTGGGAGTTTATATTTTCAGAGCAACTCCTGCCATTCTTACTTCTGACGAGGATGAACAGAAGCAGCAGCTGACTAATTTGGATCAGGTATGGTTATCAAAGCTTGTTCTCTAAGCATTGTAGAACTTTGAAATGTGACCTGCTTAGAAATAAAAGGAGGCTGAAAATGCTTTTGTATTCATGACCCTAGTCTCTACTCACTCATATCTTGATTCTTAGCCACTCAATGCACACATTTAAGTAACAATTACATAAGGTAGACAGAAATAAATATCATCTGATTCAAACACTGTGTTGTAGGAATTTAACTTCTTTCTCTTATCTTCCTGAGAAAATGTGAACCACTGTATTCTTTAAAAAAACACAGGAATACAGGAACCTGGGAGGCTCAGTCGTTAAGCATCTGCCTTTGGCTCAGGTCATGATCCCAGGGTTCTGGGATCGAGACCCGCATCAAGTTCCCTGCTCAGCAGGAAGCCTGCTTCTCCCTCCCCCACTCCCCCTGCTTGCGTTCCCTCTTTCTGTGTGTCTCTCTCTGTCAAATAGATAAATAAAATCTTAAAAAACAAACAAACAAATACAAGAATAAGAGGACTGAACTTATGATTTTTTTTAATTTTTATATCTTCCCTGAGAGTACTTACTTCCTTGAGAGTATGTTTCTACACATACACCTACCATATACATACGGTTTTATTTGGTTTATTTCCTGATTTCGCTGTCCTTAGAACAGCTCCAGCGGCACAAGGACCCACGTTCTGTATGCTCAGTCATCACCTGATACTCATCCCTTATCACAAGGTCTTTACAGAGAAGATGCTCATTAAGTCTGTTTTGACTCGCTGATTACCTTCCTGGTGAACTAATTAATACCTCTACACCTGAATGGATATCAAAATAAATTCTAGGGAAACATGTTGAAGAAAAAAAGAGATTCTTTCTGACAACGTAGTTTGTATTGAATGGACATTTATGCCTAAATGATAAAGTTAGTACCTGTAAGTTACTGCATATATATTAAAAAAAATATTAGCAAAATCAGGGTCATATAGGCCCCATTGCAAAGGATAATCATTCCTTAATTTGGTTCTAGATGTTGAAACCTACTACTGAGTAAAAATATTGGGATAAGCATGCTTTCTTCTGGGAGACGTTACATGTCATTGTGAAATTCGTGAATTTTAACTCTTACTAACAGGCCAAGAACTCAGAGATTTTTAACCTAGTTTAAACATACTTAAATATCTGTATAAATAAAATTATTTATATCTGTAAAAATAAATAAAGCAAGTGTGAACATGGAGAATGAAGGTAATCATTAAGGATTTTTACCCTTTTATTAAGAAGTACTTACTTTAGCACCTGAGTGGCTCAGTCAGCTAAGCGTCCAGGTCTTGGTTTCAGCTCAGGTCATGATCTCAGTGTCCTGAGATCGAGTCCCACATCAGGCTTCACACTCACTCTTTCCCTCTCCCTCCCTGCTCACTCTCTCTCTTTCTCAAATGAATAAATAAAATCTTTTAAAAATACATATTAAAAAAGTGCTTACTGAGAGTCGGTGGAGTGTTAGGCTCTTTCCTACCATCAGCTTCAGCTTGACTATTTGCTATTATACGACTTTTAAGTGTTTATTTTTTCTGTATGTAGAATGGATATGATGACAGTGGCTATCTCCATCAGGTAATTCTTTGTAAGTGTGTAATATTCAAACTCACACTATTGGAAAGTCTCAGTAAAGTCTGTTTTTTAAAAAATAATATTCATTACAAGAATAATGGCACGGTGTCTGGAATAACTTTTAAGTGCTCTTTATGTTTCAAGAAGTGATTGATGATTGTGAGCTGAGATAGTCCAGAACACTTACATGAAGATTGTTGGACTTGCACTCCAAAGACAGGCAGTATGAAGAGCCAACTGAGATTCTGGGTGGGTTCATCTAAGCATGGAGTCTGAGGAGAATAAAAGAATGCTTCTGACAGGTGCCTGAGTGTTCCAGTCTATTGAGCGTCAGACTCTTGATTTTGGCTCAGGTCGTGATCTCAGGGTCATGAGATCAAGCCCCATGTCAGGCTCCAGGCTCAGTGGGGAGACTGCTTGAGATTGTATCTCTCCCTCTGCCCCATCCCTCACTCTCTTTCTCTCTCTCAAATAAAGAAATCAATCATTTAAAAAAATAGAATGCTTCTGAGAAAAATTGAATATATATGGAGCATAGAGGTGGGGAAAGAAACAGGTACCAAAGTTATTCAAAACTAGTCCAGTGATGGAGGCTGGTAGTCAGAAGTCAGAAGTAAGTTGGTAGCAAAATATTATTAGAGGGTCACAGAGACAATCTAGGAGAAATTAGTTTAAAAGATACTTTGCAAGCCAAAGATGAGCATAACTGAAAGGTTGGCAGTCCTGTGGAAGATCCTAAAGGAACCAGGGAAGCAGGAGTCAGAGAAGGGACCACAGGGATCTGTTTCTGAAGGCAGACCAGGCCCTGAGAGACCTGGGCTCTCCCCACGGTGGCTGTTCTGCATCCCTGCGGAAATCCTGCAGTGGAGAAACC
Source organism: Taxidea taxus jeffersonii (assembly GCA_003697995.1). Lineage (NCBI taxonomy): Eukaryota > Metazoa > Chordata > Mammalia > Carnivora > Mustelidae > Taxidea > Taxidea taxus. The sequence goes on along the minus strand of ML110331.1, from coordinate 91,507 downwards.
CAAGACCTCTGAGAGCAGGCTTGCGATTTAGCAAATAAATGTGTAGGGTGCCTGCTTACATTTAAATTCAAAATAAATAATGAAGAGTTTTTATTATTAGTACGTCCCAGAGAAGGACCCATTTGAACCAATGGAAAAGAAAAATTGAAGTAAACCAAGTGAGCACAGAGGTCAAATGAACAAGACACATATTTAAAAAATGATGAAGATGATTACTTTATCTAAAGTAGAAGGTGCTAGGTCTTAGACAAAGAGACTAGATGAACATATTTTTTCCTATGCATAAATTCTATGTTAAATGCATTATATTCCTATCCCATTGGCTTTTCATTATTTTTGCTAGGTCAGTATTATAACTCCCATTCTGGGCACCTGGGTGGCTCAGTCAGTTAAGCATCCAACTCTTGACCTCGGCTCAGGTCATGCTCTCAGGGTCGTGGGATAGAGCGCGGTGGCAGTCTTTGAACCGGGTGTGGAGTCTGCTTCAGATTCTCTCTCCCTCTGTGCTCCCCCCGCTCCTTCTCTCTAAACAAAACAACACTATTCTTTCACTAACGAGTACACCGAGCTTCAGAGGGCTCAAGTACCATGCCAGGTTTACATGACAAAAAGTGACATCCAGATGCACGTGGGTCTACCCAGCTACAAGTAAAGCCCTCCTAGTGGCTCACGTTACTCGATGTAGGTAAGTGACAGATTTCAGGCAAAAATTGGATACCGGTCGTGTGCTCGGATTCTAAAAGCATCCAAACCTGGGGGGAAAGGAAGTACATTATTCGATGTGCGTCTGTGTGTGGGTGAAACAAGTAACCACGTGCTTCCGGCTCACGTCACTGGCTTCGGCTTCCTCACACATGTCTTAGCGGATGGCTTGAGCTCCACCCAGTATCAGGACAGCTCTTAGTTTAGGAGGCCATCTGAATTCAATTCTCGCTTTCTCACAGGTGTTAACTTCTAAATCCCTGATCAAACACAACTGTTAATTAAGAATACTCAATATAATTCTCACCTCCACCACATGTTGACTCCAGACTCCCTGATCAAGCTGAAATCTGGTACAGTCCCCCCAATAACTGTTTACACGCTAAGATCACACTTTCTCACAGCAAGGTGGACAAGTACCATGCTTTCTCCACTTGGGGGTAATTGTATTAGTTGTTGTGAAAGTCACCATAGCCGCCTGTATGAAGATCAATTTTATGGAAAATATAGCAATCACAAAGCCATGAAAAATAGATTTGGGCACAGCGTACGGGAAGATGAGATTTCATTGTTCTCTCAATCGCTTGTCTAATATTCCAGACGGCGTGTCTAAAAGGATAGTCAGGGAAATTTAACAGCTTTGGCTTTGATTCAACTGTAGAAAAATAAGTATATCCTTATGAGATCGCCATAGGTTTTTCTGTTGTTGTTTTCAAAGTTCAGAGAAATAGGCAATAAAGCATGAATACCAAAAGACTTCTGAGAAGCACAGATGTTCCTGAGCAAATTGCAAGTAGGCAACACCTTTTGGCTTTAGCTGTGTTGTTCTGTTTCAGCTGTCTGGCTTGAGTTTAGTAAATCACAGCCTATAAGAACGGCATTAGAAGAAAATTCAAAGGAATGTTTCTGATAGACACTTAGAAAATGTAGTAGAAAGCAGACAGGATTTGGCACAAGATTACTCTAGTGCCAGTAAGAATGTTACAAAGGACCATACGATGTAGACTAACATGAAAAATGCACATGGGGTGTGCAGGCTCAGTGCAGGACCTGAGCTGCCTCTGCCTTTTCCCCTGCAAGTTCGCGGCTCTGTCTCCTCTGGCTGAGAACCAGGGCCAGAATCCGCATTTATTCCTGCCCACACTCTTCTTTTGCAGTAATGTGTCTCCAACCTTGTGTTCAGACCTAGGAAGCATAGAAGCTCCCTGGAAGAGAAAGACTATACCTTATGATCAAGATGTCTGTGGCTCTCCTTGTCTTATATTTGCCTCTTTGGTTCCATCCATCTTCATGACCTTCCGAATTGTGCCTTCTTTCCCTCTGAGAATCTGGGTGTTTGCTTCTCCTCTCAAATCCTCAAGTTCTTCTTGCCAACTTAGGAAATACTATTATCAGAATTAATTATGATAATGCTCATTAAGCACTTGGCTCATTCTGGGCACTCCTCGGGTATCAACAGAGGTTACGGGGTTCTTCTCTCTCAGTGATCCACTTCTCCTTTGACTTATGACCACCTCCTGCTCCAGATGCCTGACTGCTTTGGAAGCCAAGCCCAACTTCAATGGACTCGTGCTTGTACTATTTTCCACTTCACTGCTTGGTTTCTGACTCACTGACTTGCCCCTGACTTTCTGATATTCCTTCTTGGCTGGACAGTCACAGCTTGCAAGGACCCTGTTGGCCTTCCTTGCTTATATACGTCCTTTGACAGTACAACCCTACAAAACCATAGCCCCAGCAAGGACCTGGAGCCCCTTCCCTGGGCAGGGAAAGAAAATATGGAATGGTTAAACATGACTTTAGTTTAGTTTAATTTTGTTTGTAATCTTTATACTGTAACATATTTTTTTAAAGATTTTATTTATTTATTTGTTAGAGAGAGAGAGAGAGAGCGAGCACAGGCAGACAGAGAGGCAGGCAGAGGCAGAGGGAGAAGCAGGCTCCCTGCCAAGCAAGAGCCCGATGTGGGACTCAATCCCAGGATGCTGGGATCATGACCTGAGCCGAAGGCAGCTGCTTAACCAACTGAGCCACCCAGGCGTCCCAACATATTTTTTTTTTCTACAAGGGTCACCAGACTTTATTAACGTGCTATAATAAAGTTAGTGTTGCTTTGGAAAAGAGGTAACCAGAACATCAGGATCCCTCTAGCTCCCAACACCAATCCTCATATGACCAAGAGTCCTGATAGGGTCTAGCCAGAGACTGGAAACCTGCTCCTTATCTCTACGTTTTCCCTGACATTCAGGACTCACAGGTGTTGCTCAACCAAGATGAGATGGAAGGCAGCACTGAGTCTTCAGGGGTCACTGCAGAATTAATAGTAAGTTCGTCCCATCTCTCATGTCCCAGCTCAAAGGTTATGAAGAAATTCAACTGTGCCTCCTAGGGGCACCATGAAGTGCGCCTGTGGTAAAGATATGGGGGTCTCGCATTTGGAGTCATGAAGCACCCTCTAGGGAACAGCAGAGTTTTGAATCTCATAGGCTGGTCCTGTACACTTCAGTGTGCTGAGGTAGCTCTAAATTTCAGTCACTCTAGCCAAGTAACAGCCCATGCAGCTTCCATTATCACATCACATAAGAACAATCATACTGACTTTAGAGAAATGTGGTATTTTTGGATGTTGTGACAAAATACAGATTAGGGACATATGCTAAATTCATTTTTGCAAGGACTGGAACCACCACAAAGACAGTGGTGACATTTCAACAGTGCTCCGGAGTGAGTTTCTCCCACAGGACCATGTGCCTGTGGTTGGAAGAGATTTGAAGCAAAGAGCCTGAAGAAATCGGTGGTGGTACACCCTACGCACACACCCAGCATCACAAGGATTGGCCCTAAACATCCCAAGGGCTGTTTTCCTCAAGCTGCTTCTCACACAGGCCATACTATTACGATGTGCTCCAAGGGGAGAAGCAATCAAGACTTATGCAGTTAACAATTCTCTTTACCAATGCTCGGGAGGCTGGCATAGTCATACATCTCTTTCTTTGGGGGAAGGAAAGGATGGCTATTATAAGGCACTTATTCATCACTATTGAAGACAATTAAATTTTGAATCAATATCTCTCTATGAGAAAGTTCTAGAATGATGTGCCAGAAATACATGTAAATCCTTAGTAATAAGACATCAGTAAGCAGATAACACCTAAAGAAGAGCCATCTCAGGTCTGACAAGTGTCAGTGTCTTGACAAGTGTCAAGGCTGAGAGGTGGGGACAGCAAGTTAGAGATGAACTCAGATTCACATCCATAGCAAGGGAAGAATTCAGGCTGGAAATCCCAGGCACTGAGTCATATGAGGAATGTGGAGGGTGACAAAAATTCAGCATACCAGAATATCAGGAAAAAACAAAACCAAGTCCAAGTTTCCATGAGGTGATCTCGAAAAGCAAGAACTAGATCCTAAACCAGGAGTTTGGCATGGCATGGGCTTGAGAAACAACCTTTGGAACACCAGGAGAAAGGGTGATTTAAGGAAATCCCTCTGGACAGTTGGATGGAACGGGCCTTGCTCTTAAAAGTGTTGAGATAATGGAGGATTGAGGTGTGGAATGCTTGGGTATGGCTCCAAGGGGAAGAGATGAAGGAAAGGAGGCAAGGATTTAAACAGGGAAACAGAAGAAGTGGTCTGCTGAGTCCACGAGAACAAATGGGCCCTTCTTGAGGCCTGCATCCCTGAGCTGACTGAGGCACCATGCTCAGGGGGTGGACTCAGCCTACAGAAGCAGAGGTGGTCTGACAGTCTGACATCCCGGCCCTCAGCCACCTGGGACTTTTTCAACTGATTCCACTCAAGCACAGTTTTCCTTCCCAGAATCCATCTTTTCCTACACTCTGTTCTCAGCCCACCTTGTCAAGTATTGTCATCCTATGAATCATTATTTCTGGGTTACTCCAAGTCCCCACTCCTTTATCGTCCTTGCTCTGTGCAGTTCAGAAGTCTTTTCTAACAGCTGGCCTATGGTATGGAGCCCCTCTCTGTTGTCTTATTCTCAGTGGAAACTGAAGTCAGATATTCAGGCACTAAGACAATATTCCTTACGTATCTCATGATGTTCATTGACTGACCAATGGTCTTTGTGTGCCTATATGTTTGTAAAAATGACCTTTAAGCCTCTGAAGACAAAAGAAAATGGTAAAGTCAGACTACAGGAAACTCCTGAAAATGTTCAGACCAAATGGCAAATGTTAATGATAAACTGAACTGATTTTCTTGTTAGTGATTGAGTTGTGTACAGCATCAGTTCTTTAAATGGCACATCCTTTCCCCTGGGGCTGGGGGCTGGGGTGTGCTAGGATGCCGGTGGTCTCTCTGGCCCGACTCAGAGCATCCATACCTGAGGCTCCTGGAACTTCTGGAAAAATGCATGGGGAAGGCAAGGCACCAGCTGCTGGGAACCTCCCTGGCAGTCTCTGAAGGAATCCTCCAAATTTAAGTAAAAGACGCAGACATATGCATTTATTTAGAATGCATTAGAATTTAGAATAAGGAGAACTCATCACACATACATGCACATGTCACACTCCCACACACAGCCCACACTGGAAGGTCCAGGAGTCTTACAGACAAAAGGCTCTTCATAAGGAGCTTGGAAGATCGAAGTTCTGTAGACCTTGAATGCTGTCAATGTGCATGCGTGATGAATAGAAGCTTCTGGAAAGACCACACTGTTGAAAGGGTGAGGAGGATTGAAACAAGACAGCTCAGTTCTAAATTCTGAATCCCTCAGTGAGTTTTGAAAATCTCTTGACGTCTCAGAGATTCTGTTTCTACATCTTAAATCAAGACTGTGTGGGCTACATGTATTCTAAGATTAAGTCCAGCCCTGAGACTCCATTTCTAAATTTGAATACAGTGCATTTAATGGTTTCATTGGAATATGCATCCATTTAACTGTCCAGAAATTGGAGCAATCTCACTGTTTTATCTTTTCATAATTTTTCTTTTTTATTTTAGCACAAATTTTGACTTGCAGAAAAATTATGAAAATAGAGTTCTGGTAAGTTTCACATTTAATTTTTTCCTATTATGACTCTCTATACTTGTGTAATACAGCTTTTACAGTTAATAAATTACTACTAACACATTATTACAAACTGAACTCCATGTTTTATTTGGGTTTATTTTGTTTTTACCTGAAGGCTTTTTCAGCTCCAGGTTCCTATCCAGGACACAGCCGTGCATTCGGCCCCACGTTCCTTGAAGCACGTGAGGACTATGACAGCTTCACAGACTTCCCTTGTTTTTGATGAATTTGATAGTTTTGAGGCAGGCTGATCAGGCATTTTGTAGACTATCCCTCACATGGGATTTGCCTGATGTTTTTCTCATAATTAGATGGGACTTACGGATTTGGGGCAGAAGGACCACAGAGATAAAGCATTGTTTTCCTCATATCCTATAGAGGGTACACTACTATCAATATGACCCATCACTGGGGAGGTTGACATTGATTGCTGGCCCGGAACTGTGTGGGTCAGATTGCCCATTTTCTCACTGCATTCTTCACAGTGATGGTGCCATGCACAAGTCACATGGGAGCACGGGGAACTGAGCTCCCCATACTTAAAAGTCTACATAAAAGAATTTTTATTGTTCCTTATTTACCCTCTCCATAATTTACCTCTATGAGGATAAACTCCTGGGTACCTGCTTTTTTTTTGAGTTTACAGGCCAAGACTGTTTGGTTGCTCAAATTGTCCCAGCTTCGGCCATTGGAGCCTTCTTAGTGGGACATCTGTCATACCCCCATGATTATGTGTGTGCTTGTTCTGCTTTTGGTTGTGTTCCTGTTTGACACTTCCTTACTTTCCAGGGCACTACAGGAAATCTAGGATCATTGTCTTTATCTGCTGCCCCAGCCCTAGGATCATTCATTTCTATAAGAAACCCTAGTTCCTTGTATTAGAGAAGATAGTAGAAATCAAGATCTGGGGTTTGGGTGCACTTATTGCTACTAAAATATTGTTTCTAGACCTTCTTAGTAGACAGAGCAGGAAAACGTGTGTGTGTGTCTCATAAACCATGCAATTACACGCACACACACACACAGAGTTCAGTTTGTAGCCATATGGATGTCTTTTAAACTAAAAACATTTGTCTATACTTATGAATCCATTACCACATGGATTATTCTAGCTCCCTCTCCCTCGCTTATCTGTAAACTCACATTCCATCAGTGAGAAACCTGGTTCCCAGCACCTGCCATCCGTTTACCTAATTGCTCAATTCCAGTGTACAGTGATGGCGATTTCAGAGTTGTTAACACGTAACCCGTGGGAAACATCTGTAACATGCAGAGTGCAGTGTTTATGTAGCGTCATTTGCCTTCAGTGTTACAGACGCCTCTCATTCCCAAAGTTACAGAGGCCAGCATCTTCCCCATTCTCTTCGGTGAGCTTGTTTTACACATTGATAGGACAGTTAAGTTGTTTTGTCACATTCTACATTCCATCCAGAGGTCCCCCTGACCTCGTAAATGATTTTTAATTTGCATACATTAAGGGCCACTCTTGGGCTGTAATGTTCCATGCATTTTAACAAATGCAGTGTCCTGAATCCACCAATGTCATGCAGAATATTTTCACTACCCGGGATCATCTCATGTGCTTTGATCTCTTCAACCCACTGCTGTCCCCAGGATCCCTGGCAACCAGGGATTACTTTTTAACCATTGCTATAGTTTTGCCTATTTCAGAATAACTTACAATTAGACTCATGCAGTATGTTGTCCTTTAGATGGGGATTCCACTCCATAATATTGCATTTAAAATTCATCTGTGTCCTTTGCTTGGGAGCTCATTTCTTTTTATTGCTGGATAATATTCCTTTGTATGGACACACTATAGTTTGTGTATTGATTTGCCTATGGAAACTATCTCGGTTCCTTCTAGTATTTTGTAATTAGAATAAAGCATTCAGGTGCAGGTTTTATATGGGGAGGCAATTTAAAATCAGTTTGGATAAATATCTGAGATTGTTATTGTTGGGTTAATCAGATTATGTTTAATTTTGTAAAAAACCTACAACCTGTCCTTAAAGTGGCTGTGTTATTCTACACCCCAACCAGCAAGGAATGATAATCCCTGTTGCTATGAATAGTCATGAGCAATTGGCTTCTTTCTTTCTTTCTTTTTTTTTTTTTTCATTTTTGCCTTTCTTATCAGTGTGGTAGAATCTGTTTTGATTTTGAATTCCATAATGACAAATGATATTCAGCATCCTTCGGGATGTTTATTCTCCTTCTGTGTGTCTTCTTTACTGATGTGTCAGTTCATATATTTCCCACAATTTTAAATTTTTATTGTTATTATTACTGAGTATTAAGTGTCCTTTCTGTGTTTCAGAGACAAGTTCTTTGTCCGATATATGTTTTCCAAATATTTTCCTCCAGCCTGTATTTGGCCTTTTGATTTCTTTCACTGTATCTCCCACAAAGCAGAGACTAAAATTACTTACCAAATTTTTTCCTTCATCGATATTGGGGTTTTGATCATTAACTCAGTATAATACAGGTTTTTCTCCTATGCTTTATCCTGGACACTTTGCAGTTTCATGTTTTAGATTTAGGCTTATGGCCAATTTTGAGATAATTTTTGTAAAAGGTGCAAGGTCTATTCCTGGATGATGATGGTGATGACGGAAACAGACGTCCAATCTCTCCGGCATTACTTGTTGAGTTACCTTTCCTCCGCTGAACTGCCGTTGCTCCTTGGTCAAAGATCAGTGACTATATTTATGTATCTATTTCTGAGCTCTCTATTCTATTGGATTGAATCCACACGTGTGCTTTTTTTTTTATTCTCTGCACTGCTATGATTGTGGAAGCATTTGATAACTCTGGAAATCGGGTTGTTAATCCTATAATTTTGTGTTGTTATTGTGTGGGATAGCTAGGATCTTTTTAAAAATTAACTTATTCTTTTAAACTCTTAAAAATTTTGTTTATTTATTTGTCAGAGAGAGACAGCAAGTGACAGCACAAGCAGGGGGAGTAGCAGAAGGAGAGGGAGAAGCAGACTCCCCACTGAGTAGGGAGCCCGAGGCACACTCCGTCCCAGGACCCTGGGATCATGACATGAGCCGAAGGCAGACCCTTAAACAGCTAAGCCACCTAAGCATCCTTTCTTTCTTTTTTATATTTTTAAAGATTTATTTCTTTATTTCAGAAATGGAGAGAGCAAGCGAGAGCTCACACCCGTCGGGGGAGGAGTAGAGGAGAGGGAGGGAGAGAGAGAGAATCCTCAAGCCGACTGTGCTGAACATGGAGCCCAGACCCTGAGATGGTGACCTGAGCCGAAATCAAGAGTCAGACACTCAACTAACTGAGCCACCCAGGCACTTTGGCTATCTAGGGTCTTTTTCTTTCAATATAAGCTTTAGAATCAGTTTGTATCTACAAAATGATTTGCTGAGATTTTTATTGAGAATTGAATTTAGAGATCAAATTGGCAAAAATTGATTTAATAACAATATTGAATCATCCAATCTATAAACATGGGATAGATCTCCATTTATTTAGCTCTTTGATTCCTTTTCAGTTTTCTACATGTATATTCTGCATTTATTTTGTTAGACTCACAGCAGAATGTTCCATTTATTTGATCTTGTTGCAAATGGCAATTTCATTTTTAATTTAAATCTCAATTATTCACTTTTCCATGTATCAAAGCTGTTTCAATACATTGACCTCACGTCCTGCACCTCTGCCATATTAGTTTATTAGTTTCAGAAGTTTCTTTATTGATTCTTTGTGACTTATGTAGAGACAAGTACGTCACCTTCAAAGGCAGGCAGTTTTATTTCTGCTTTCTCGATCTGTATAGCTTTTGGTTTCCTACCTTGCCTTCTTTTCTAGCTAAGACTCCCAGTGCAATGTTGAATAGAAGTGATGGGAGAAGATATGGGCTCCTTGCTGTCCTCCTAATCCTTGGGGTAAAATGTCCATTTTCTCACCAATAACTATGAAGTTACATAGGCTTTGGTAAATGTTCTTTGAGAAATTTAGTAGGCTTCTTCTATTCCTATATTGCTGAAAAGTTTTTTTTAATCATAAATGGTTATTGTAATTTATCAAATGTTTGTTCTGCATTTCTGCATTAATTAACATGATTATATGATTTTTCTTCACTAACTTGTTGATGTGAGAGATTATATGAATGGTTTTTGAATGTTGAATCAACTTTGCATATCTGATATAGATCCCACTTGGTCATGGCACACAATTTTTATTTGTAAATTGCTAAATTCAATTAAACCACATTGTGCTGAAGATTTTTGTAACCACTTCATGGGATATATTGGTCTATAGTTTTCCTTTCTTGTAATGTGTTATTTGCTTTTGGTATTGGGGCAATGCTGGCCTCATAGACTGAGTTAAGTAGTTTTCTCTTTGCTTCTGTTGTGAAAAGATTAAATAAAATAAAATTATATAAAATGATCAATAAAACCAGAGCAAAAACCAAAAAAAGTAAAGGAAACATGTGTCATTTTTAATTCATTTTTTCTTTGCCTTTCAGTTTGCAACATTTCTATTGACTCCTCTTCAAACTCATTGATTTTTTTTCCCCCTCAGACTTGTCCAGTCTACAGGTGAACCCAACTAAGCCGTTCTTCATTTCCGTTACAGTGTGTTTCAGTTCTATCCTTTCCTTTCGGTGCTTCTTAGAATTTCTGTCTCTATTTACTTCACCTTCTGTTCCCGCATGTTGCCTACTTTCTACACTGGAACCCCTAGTATGTGAGTGATAGTTATTGTAAATTCATCATGTGTTAATTCTGAAATCTGAGTCAGGTGCTGGTGCTTGCCTTGTCTCTTCAGACAGTGTCTCTCTTTGCATTTGCTCATGACTTGCATTTCATTGTTGTTGTCATTCAAAAGCAGGTATGCTATAGCAAGTAATACAAACCGAGGTAAATAGGTTTCTCCTGGGAAGTTTGATGGTAATTAGGTTGGGGTGAGGCTGTGCTTAAAGCTTGCTATATTGCAGAGGCTCTGAGCTCCTCCAGTGTCCTTGTTCCTGTTCCCTTGTTGAAGCGGGTCTTTCCTAAGGCTTGTCCTGAGCCAGCTTCTTCTTCAAGAACTACTGTTGTCCCCCCCAAGGGCTCAGCTGAAGTGGTCTTGAGGTTCCAGAAAGGGGAATTATATGAACAACAACCTTGCGGCTGGGTCTCAGGCTTCTAGTGTCACTGAGTCCCTGGGATGTGGTCTTCAGAAGTGTTCCATAGGTTCCTCTTCACCCAGAGAGGTGAGACAGGATGGCTATAGGAGCCTGGAGCGTGAGAAGCATGCTCTGATGAAGGCTTTTTGCAGACATTCGGCGTTAGTAGTGAAGAGTACTCTGGCCATACTCCACGGTGGTTACTCCTCCTCTCCCCTCTGGAGAAAGACCTGAGTCATTTTCTGATCCTACCCTGATCCCACATGGGCTTCTGTAGGCAAAGCCCATGAAATGTTGGTGAAGCCCTAAGACAGTGACCCCTGGCAGTTTTTCCCTCTTCACCTCCAGAAGTTAACTCAAACTGTCAGTCCATATTTCCTCAGTTTACAGCTCCAACACCCTCTCCTCCAAGTGAGCTCCTCTGGGCTGGGAATCATCTGTGTTCACCTTTCTGTCCAGATCTCTGAGCCAGGCCATGCATTGTACCCTTGGTTCTCTGAGGAGTCCAGGAAAAACAGATTTTTAGTTTGGTCAGCTTTTTTCTTATTTTAAGGATGGAGGGATGACTTCCAGCCTCCTTCCATGTTGGAGGTGGAACAGGGTGTGTCCCACTCTGTTTTAACCACTTTACCTTTCCCCTACATTTGTGAGAAAAGTTTATTTTTAATTTATTTTTAAAAAATTGAGACAACAAAAAAGAATTAGGTGACAGCTTGTGAACAATTTCCCACACCAAATGGCATTAACTTAACATATATTTACTAGTGATTATAAAGGGGGCTAGGCTAAATCCCAGGCTCCGGTTTAAGAAGACACATTTTATGACAGACCATGACATTGTCGATTGCACAAAAGTGCCATTTCATAAAACGGTAAAGCCTTAGTGATGATACAGGGAGATAAAAAGGATTCCAAGCAAGCTCTGCCCATCCCTCAACTAAAAGAACTGTGATTTAGCTCCTTAAATATTCAGAATCCACTATGTGCCAAGAGCTCAGTATTTATTAAACTTATTCTCATATGATCCTTGAGAATACCACGCTTGGTGGTCATGACGACATTATTTGTATAGATGTTAAAACCAAGATAGGTGAATATTTTGACCGAGTCCACAGAGTGTAAGAAATGGGCTCCATATTTAAATTCCCCTACATTAACTCATTTTATCCTCCCAACTGCTCTGTGGAAGCAGAAAGCATTTCATTGCAATTCCACTAAATTTAATTCTACTCAGAACACCACTAGCTAACTAGCAACAACTAGGTGTTAGGTATGACACACCATGTTGGGAATGAAGAGATGGGTGAAGATTCTCCCCAATCTCAGGAAGCCCCTGGAAGATGAGTTTATTGATGAGCATTTCCAACCTCTCTCTGGATGCTAAAATAGAGGTAGGGACAACCTGCAAAGACAGTAGGGACAACACATGAACTACATCTTCAGAGATAGAACAGGAGTTCAACATATTCAGGAGAGAGGTTTGGCAGTTTGTCAGAGAACATTCTAGAAAGAACTTAACAAAGATACGGCATCACTAAATGGCATGCCAGTATTCTATGAATTGTTTCTTTTTATTTTCTTTTAATTTTACTTTAATTTTATTATTTATTTATTTACTTAAGACACACTGGAGTAAGGAAGACAGGGGCGAGAGCAGAGGTTGATAGCAAGCACCAGAAAGCCATACCTCATTCAGCGTTCCACAGGTCAAGTTCAGAAGGACTTGATGTGACCTGCTTCCCTGTACCAAGTCTCAGTTTTAGAAAGCCTGTGTTCTTCTTCTTTTTTTTTTTTACTTTATTTAAGCTTTATTTAAACATATGATGTAACCCCACCTCCCTCACCCAAGCCTATGTTCTTCTAAGAATGGATGCTAAACCAAGGCTAAAAAAGATGAGATGGGCTTTTCCAAACTACACTGTAAATTTTGAGAGGGTTCTTCTGTGTGAGTCCTGGACTATACAGCAGACGTCAGCTGATTGACTTGGTGACCAACGCCTACGGGTGTGTCTTTCACTTTGTATAAAACTGTGAGTGTCGTTTGCTTTGTGATCAAAATGTTCTTATTTTTTTTAAATATTTTATTTATTTATTTGGCAGACAGAGATCACAAGTAGGCAGAGAGAGAAGAGGAAGCAGGCTCCCCACTGAGCAGAGGGCCCGATGCGGGGCTCGATCCCAGGACCCTGAGATCATGACCCGAGCTGAAGGCAGAGGCTTAACCCACTGAGCCACCCAGGCGCCCCTAAAACATTTTTATTTAAAAGATATCAAGAATGCAATATTATTTAATAGCCACATGCTTGAAGAATTTTAAAGTTATTTATTTTTTAAAATCCCCAAAATGGATAAAAAAAAAAGTCTAATCTATTGCCCTCAGATGAACTGAGACACTTCACTGATTAATATTTAGATATGTGGAACTTCTATGTAGAGTTGAGCTTCTGAAGGGAAACTCAGATAATTATCACTATTGTTTTTGCTCCAAAATTAGATTTCTAATCATGTGAGTATCATGAGCACAAGTTCTGGAAGCTGCATTGAAATAATATTCAGGGAAAATGTACAGATGGTTTCCTATATTCTTCCCTTACTAGAACTATTGTTATTGACTCTTAGACATCATCAATACATTAATAAAAGGAGACACAGTGAAACAGATGAGCAGGAACAGTTTGAGATGAGTATCTGAGGACTCCAGAATTCCATAGCCCTGGTCCCTCATCTACACTCCAGCCTCCGGCATGGGAACATTGGTAAAATCTTATCAAAGAGGAAAACAAAACTAGTTTCTAGTCCCAATCTTATGTATTAAACCAGAATTTCATTGTCTATCCATCCGCTTTAACACATATCGGTCTCCAGGCATCCATAACTGCGGACATGTATTTCTTGCTTTACAATGAATTTTAGGGCACCTGGGTGGCTCAGCCAGTTAAAGCATCTACTTTCAGCTCTGTTGAGCTCCCTGCTTAGTGGTGAGCCTGATTCTTCCTCCCCTGCTCCCCCCGCTTGTGCGCTCTCTCTCTGTCAAATGCATACATAAAATCTAAAAATAATAAAAATACAATGGATTTTAGTCCTAGGACTGATGCCATATGTGAAAGGAACTGAAAGGGAAGCGGGGAATTCTGCCCGGCTGCAGCTTTGTCACTCTACCAGTGCAAATACTGTGGGACTCCGCTGTATGGCCGAAGACCACAGCCTCCCCAGAAGCACATAGTCCGCAGGTCAAGACCTGCTGTCCCTCGCCGCATCAGTATCCTTTCTGCACCTCCCTGTCGGTTAGCCTGCTTGTCTGTAAAGCAGGGAGAATAACAAAAACTGGCTTCTGGAGCTGTTGCGAATATTATTACATTGAGAAAAAATAATGTGAAAATCCTAGCATAGCACCTGCCTTTCCTTCCAAGCTGCTGTGGCGGTGATGGCGCTGGTGACATTACTCAGGTAATGGTGTTGAGACGAATGGGCCTGTGGATTGTCGTGGTTCTCAGCAGCGTTGTTCTTGTACATGGGAGGATCCCTGGAGCATTTCTGGTGGTCACAGCCTGTGGGATGGGCTACTGCTGGCAGCGAGTGGGTAGAGGCACGGATGCTGCTAGATATCTCCCAGGACAACCCCAACAACAAAAAATGTTCTGGCCCATCACGTCAGTAGCAATGCGGTTCATGAACGCCGTTTTGTGGCCAGCTGTGGATCTAGGCATGTGGAGCCAGGTGTGTCACCATAAACGCCATCTCTTAATCATCCTTAAATCCTAATTGCTGATCACAAAAATATGTTTCATAAAAGAATGCATCATGTACCTTCTTTTGATCATTCATTTCTCATTTAAAACAGACATTATTAAACCGGGCATCATGCTATGCATTAGAGGTTCAAAGATTAAGCAAATGTCATCTTTAATATACTTATGCTGTATAAGGTCACACAGGGAAACAAATAACAGTTGACCACTAAGACATGAAAGTCAAGATGATAGATGTTGCTTAGGAGGGTGGGACGTACTGGACGTTGGGTTGGGCGTAAAGGACAGAGCCACGCCTTGCAGGATATCGCTGCAGGAAGCAGACTGAGCAGCCTTAAGCAGGGAGTTACCATGAAAAAATGTGTGTATGAAGAAGCTTTTCTACTACTCATACAGAGGAGAGGTTAGAAAGGCAAAGCAAGAGGAATGGGAGCCAAAGAAGATGGGTCGACCAGCGCAGGTTGGCATGGACAAGTTTCAGCCATGGTGGTGAGGGGGTGGGGACCAAAAAAGAGACTCCCTGGGGGGGGTGGTACCCTGACAGCTGACCAAGGGGCAGACATCGGAGAAGGAAGAGGAGTCCTAAGAATTCTGAGCCGCTGCACGGCCAGCTGAACTGACAGAAGGAAGAGGCCCCTGTGGGAAGAAAAGTGCTTGGAGTCCTTGAGGTCAGCTTGCTCAGGCAGAGGACGTTTACAGAATTTGGAAGAGGACCGCTTGGAGCAAAAAGATTAGAAAATAACCACTAGACAAATTGAGTTAATGGGACTGGCAGGAGCCAATGCAATAGAGCCCTGTGTCTCATTAGGTTATGGTCTAGTCTCTCCAGAGTTTGATCTTGTTAGGAATATGGATGTCTTTTAGGCTTTGATGGATGGTCTGGAAGCCACACGCAAGAGCAGCGGGATCAGGATGTGAATGGGGCGCACACCAGCAAACAGGGAGAAGTGGAGGTAATGGATGACAAAGGGCTCTTCTGTTTGTTTGTTTTTTAATTATCTTATGCTCATTCCAAATGTCTCAAGTCAATAAAATATATAAGCAGAAGTTGAGAGGAATAAATGAACTTGTAAGGATGTAATTCTTAGTATTAACATGCTTATTGTGTTGCTGTGTTCTGAATTCACAATTTGCAGGCAAACTTTCCCTCCACTCAAGTGTACCCGGTAAGGTATTGTATTCAATTATTGTTCATTGTGCATTTATTGAGTAAATAACTAAATGGCTTTATGTAGCAGAAGTACGTCTCTCAAGTCAGATTTCACTCATGCAGGTTTAAATTGCATGTATGCGTGTCTGTGTATTTATGCACTATTGCACACATACATGCATACATGATCATAAATGTAACACTTAATAGTACAAAAACAACACACACACACAGACCTCCCTGAGGTCATGTAAAATCCAGAAGAAGTTGTAATTGGTCAAGTCATGTCCAAAGATTATAAAGAATTATGCAGACTCCTTGTCCTTAGTTATATGCAGTTATACGAAATAGGACAGAAAGAAGGATGGCTAGCCTTTCATCTCAGTCTGGTGCTTCAGGGAATAATTTAAGGACAGACTCAGGCCTGGCTCGGGAGACTTCTGGCAAAGGTCAGCCCCCATCTGCAGGACCTCCCGGGGACGCCCAGCACTTCCCTGAGATACCCTGATGGCGCTGACGTTAGGCAAGATTCAGTTTTCCAGAAAGCCTCTGCTGTGTGAGGTCATTAGGAAAGCGTCTGGCAGAGGAAGGTTGTTCTAAGGTGCCTGAGGCCTGAGAAGAACAATGGAGCACACCACAGGAGCACATCCTGAATATTCTCAAGTGTGTGTGGGTGTGTTTGATGACTTGTGGTCAGCTAGCATTTGACCAAGAGCTTTTAAAGGCAAGCATCTTTTCGGTGTTGATTTTTGGAATAACTTTGCACCTCTTAGTTGAAGGATTCAGACCGAGAGCAGAACCCACATTGCCAAGATGCCAGTTTCCAGCCCCAGGTTTTGCTGGTTCTTGAGCCTAGGCGGTCGATGTTGCTGTGATGCAGGACAAGGTTTTCTCACTCTGAGATCCACTTCAGGGAAAGAGCCTCACATTCTTTTTCAGAAAGCAGCTGATGCAATGGGGGCTTGGCCATCCTAGAGCAGAGTCCACGTTCCCGCTGTCCCAGCTTGGGCTGGACTGCTGCTCTGTGTGATGGGTTGAGGCGATGCTCTCTCAGCACCCATGAGCTATATTTAGATAGCTCATTTGCTCACTTGGCAAATAGCCATTATATGCTCAGGTTGTGAAATCTGCGAAACGGTGTCAGCAGTGGCCTTGCTTCTACACCTGGGACTGCTCTGGACAAATGCTGTGGATTCATGCTCCAGCTCACAGACCTGAGCGGACAGCTTGGTAGCACTTGAGCCACGAGAGGACTCATGACTTTCTCACTGAAGAGGGAAATCCTGAAACAAAGCCTTGAAGCAATGCAACTAAAAGGCAAATATCTCATTATTTTCCAATGACCGATTAGAAAATGTCTTGGTTTGGGATTTTGAACCCAGAGAACCAGATTCTGGCCCTGACTCAACCATCCCATCTCCTTGAGACAGTGGCCCTGTGAGACTCAGTTTTCTCATCAATGAAAAGGGGATAATTCTTGCCCTGCCTTCCACAAAGACTCACCAGGAAGACCACCTGGGTTCGTGGAGTCTGTCCCGTAAACCAGAATTGTCCAGCAGATCTGAGGCCCACTTCTACTGATAGCAAAGGAAGGGAGCCTGGGAGCCCATTCAGGCCCCTCATGGAGTACTCTGAGCCTCAGATTCCATGGGATGAAGTTTAGAGACAGGACTCCTCTGGGCATAAACTACCTTGCATACCCAATGCCTGGCACAGAGTGAGCCTTCAATAAGAATCAGTTAGCTTGGAAATTCTGATCTGTGTCCCACTGCCACTGAACACCAAGACGGTTGGTCTCTCCTGGTGGCCGTTTGGACTTGGCATAGAGAAACCATGGCCATACTCAGTGAACGTGGTCTTCGACCTCATCTCCCTCCTGGGGTCTCCACGGTCCTCTCCTGAAGCTCATGCTCCCTTGGGGAGCCCTTCCTGCCCAGAGCTCCACCTGCACCCTGGATGTTCAGGGGCAGGGCCAGGAAGGGAGGTATCCACACTACAGAAACTCAGTCTTCGGCGCAAATCGGAGAATGATGCTGAGGATGCCTCAGGAGTATCTCCATGATCTTAAGGACAAGTGACAGAACCACTGTTTCTGTGACCTATCCTGTCACAGCCCCAGGGTTTAGAGTGAGCATCTTCTCTCAGGCAGAAGAATAGGCCCACACTGTACCTTCCTGCCCTGCCTGGGCTTATTAAAAACAAATAAGTAAAAAACCCTCAGATTTGAGAATTTAGAGGGAAACGTGCATGTCTCAGATTCCAATTCACAAGTTAAGATGATGTTTATTTAAAGCCTTAGGTGTTCACAGTCACATGGATGCCTGATAACAGTTTCCTAAGGTTTTCACTCTCACTGTGCTCTGTGCCGAGACCAAGAGTTCACAGGGAGTGGAGAGGGGCTCCAGCGAGGCCGCCCGAAGTTCACTACATGACCCTACGGGAAGGGTCCCCTGAACCTGAGCTTTAGACCCGGAGCCTGAGCAGGAGGCCCTGAGCCTCCACTCGGATTTGTCCCTGTGATCTTACCTGGGTTTTTGGTGTGTGTGTGTGTGTGTGTGTGTGTGATGATTCGTGTCTGTGAACACACGTGAGCACACATCCTCACAGGAGAACCTGAATATACATTTCCTGTTTTTATAAGAAACAACTCAGAGAAGTCAACAAAACGAAGGCAGCCATGTAAAAACTTCTATCCCATCATCCTCATTTACTAGGAGGTGATCTAGCACATAATTTTGGAGAGATGATGTAAAATGTTTGATGGGAAAATGTTATAAATTTGCGTTGTAAGATACAGGATAAATGTTTGTTAAACATTGGCTACCTGTGTATTTATGTGTGTGGTACACATATGTACAATATATGCTAATTATTTATAATTGCTTTTATATCTTCTAACTTATTTATAATTACTTGTGCCCTGGGGCATATTCATGTATATTTGGGACTATTTTGAATACATGATGCTTATTAAATTAATACAAGTATGTTTGAATGCAACATCATGCTTACACAGATAGGCACATGCACGCTTCACAATTTATGTTGTACACACAAGAGCAAGTTCTATAAAAACACAATTATGTGTATTCACACATCATTTATTCAAAAGCTCTGAAGAACGTTGTTTATCACGTAAGTGAATTTTTCAGATCATTGAACCTTAATATTTCAAGCATAAGCATTTAATTTTGAATATCTGCAAGGAAATCTTCTGTAGTACACTCCCTTGAGTTCTTCAGAAGATAATGTGGAGCATAATAATAATGATGACAATAAAACCAGAACGTTACCGTCTCGAGTACCTTCCACGTCCCAGTCTCTTTACACACACTTATGATGCCAGAGAATCCTCGAGGCTGGTAAACTGAGCACACTCGTTCATGCATCACACTCGAGCAAAGAGCCTTAAAGAGCTGAATAACGAGATTTGAGTCACAAAGCTCGAAGAGGTAGAGTTGATACTCAAAGCTACGTCTTTCTCTCTGAAAATTCTAACGTCTTTCCCAAAACATCATCTTGCCTTGAATGAACTGTCACACTGTCACACTGTCCTGCATAGTTTCCATAGGTCATTACCCAACACAGCTGTGCCCCTGTGGCCACCGTGGATGCCCAGTTTCCAGAGATCCTTCTCCTGGCATGTACCGTTTCTTTCATATCCGTCCTGGTTATCCTCAGTTTTGTTTCTTGTAATGTGCTCTGTCTTGGTGAATCAGAAAATGTGTGTGACAAGAATTGCAAGGTAAATCTTATTTGGTAATCAGAGATATATATATATCTCCTAGCATGTAAGTCTGATATATATATCATATATATATATATGATATATATAATTTAGTTAGTTTGTTTCTGTTTTCCTAGCAATAAACCTGGTGGGAAGATTGTCTGAAAACAAGTAGGGTTTCCCCCTTGTGTATACTCACCTGCTCTCCATATTTGATTGAAGAGACCTACATAGAAGGAAACACAAATCTATGATGACACTAAAATCTCAATAGAATGTACTTCTAAAAACACTTAAGAAATATCGTAGGTCAGTTTGAGTTTTTCCAAAGTAGTTTTCCTTAACAAACTCCTTTCCGAATTGTTTTAGGGTTTTGAGAAAGGGAGTGTGCTAATACGAACAGTAGGCATTCTCCTTCAGTGTCCTATTTTAAGGGACTCTTGTAAAGTGCTACAAGAATATAAAGGTTTTATCTACTTTTTCCATAACTGGTTTGGCTTTTACTAAATTGTATGAGAAGAAAATGAAATCTCTAGTTTCTCTGCAGCATGTAATTGTAACAAGATAGTCAAAGAAAAGAGAAAGCCTTCAAGTTTGAGGACTTAGTAGATTTTGAAAGAAAACTGGCTCAGGTTCACAGGGTTACTAGAAAAACCTAGGAAGACCTGCTAGCCAAACTTCCATATTGCTCTTCCTACATGGGTTGCAGTGGGCAGCGTGAAACAGGAAATAAGGCTTGGGAGCCCACTGGTGAGAAGGGAACAGATCATCACAGAACTCACTTTTGTTAAAGCTGGCGTTTGTGTGAACGGGGAAAGGTGTGGCCCCACGGAGGGATTGGCAGGCTCAGCGTGATGACACCAGAGGTCTCCACTCTCTCTCTAGAAGAATTCCATTTTCTAAAAAATTTAGTTCTCGAGTAATATGTTAAAATAATAAAAGACAGGCACATATCTGTTCCTTTTTGTCTGTTTATTAGTTCTTTTTTTTAATATTTTATTTGTTTATTTAACAGAGAGAGAGAGAGAGATCACAAGCAGGCGGGGGGGGGGCAGACTCCCCACTGAGCAGAGAGCCCAGATATGGGGCTCGATCCCAGGACCCCGAGGCCATGACCCGAGCTGAAGGCAGAGGTTTAACCCACTGAGCCACCCAGGTACCCCTGTTTATTGGTTCTTAAGTTGTTTTCCATTCTCAACATTTATTCTGGTTGAAAAAGTAAAATTTTACAGATCAGTGAACAAAAGAAAGTTGCCGGTGTCTGAGCGCATATGCATTTATTTTCATGGTCTGAGAGAACTCCTAACCGTATTTTCCAGATGATGCCAAGATCAATAAAGACTAGAACAATAAAGTAGAAAAAGAGTAGTGCAGTTTTCTGCTTTAACTTTAACCCCGAGGTACCTCAGAGACTCCGACCTCTTCACCTGCCCCCAGTAAGAGTTCTCCGTGTCACTTGGGGCACAAGAGTGATGTTCCTAGAACTTTTGGCTGCAGGGTGGCAGCTGCCCTTTCTTCATCCTCTCTGACAAAATCATTCCACTCCCCCCCTCTCCTCTGCAGGGCAGGCGTGATCTGCCAACCCTGTCCTGTGTACTGGGAGGTGTATTCCCTACCCCGGCCACCCCTACGGTTTCTCCCCCTCACCGTCACCCGGGGCGACGATGCCAGCCAGAGTCTCCTGTCTCAGGTGACTTACCCAAGGGCCTTTATTTGGACTTACTCTTTATTGCAAGCCCTCTCACTGAATATCTAATTAATACCAGTAAGTTTATTTGTATGTGACTCCTAATTTATTAAAACTAATAACATAGTAAAGTTGAGATTTACAATTGGAGTTTAATCAGTGATCAATGGTTAAGATATCAGAATTATTTCCATAGTACTGATGCTGTAGGCTATGACCAAGACAGCATCTCGCAGGTGGCGTGTGTCCCAGGTGTCTCCCAGAAAACATAGTGAGGGAGCTTGAAGCCCCAGAGAGAATATTAACCAACAATCAAGAAAAGATGCAAGTTGCTAAGTTTCACAGGGGTGAAACGCAGACTGGACTGGAATGCGGGCTTTCTTATCCAAAGCTTGTTTCTCTTGCTAGACCTCATTCTCTCATGAAAACTTTCTCTTTAATAAATGTATGATGCTTCCGTGTATGTTTTATTAAAATACTTTGATTCGGTGGGGATTTTTCTCTTGTTTTATTATTAAGATGTTATTTTTTGGGAGCAGTTTTGGGCTCATGGCAATATTGGGCAGAAGGGGCAGATGCCTCCCACACACCCCCTGTCCCCACACATGCACCACCTCCTCCACTCTTGGCATCCCCACCAGAGAGCACCTTTGCTACAACTGGTGAACCTACACCGGCAAGTCACAATCACCCAAAGTCCCATAGTTGACCTTAGGGTTCAGTCTTGGCACTGTCCATTCTATGGGTTTAGACAAATAGGTAGTGATATCCACCCACCATTATAGCACCCTACAGAGTAGTTTCATGGTCCCCAAACTCCTCTGTGCTGTCTGTTTATCTCTCCCCCAAAACCCCCACCCATTGCTCTGACTGTCTCCATAGTGTTACCTTTTCCAGAATCTCATAGAGTTGGGATCATACAGTCTGTAACCTTTTCAGATTCCATTCTCCCACTTAGGAGTAAATATGCACTTAAGTTTCCTCCATGTCTTTTCAAGGCTTCATGGCTCATTGCTCTTCAGAGTTGAATAATATCCCTGACTATACATTGTCTGAATGTAAGAGTCCTTGATTTTAACACTAGCATAAGAAGCCGTGCTTTCTGGCTAGTCTTCCTTGGATTGGGTCCACCCAGTTTCTTCCTCATGGTTAACAAGTTGCTGAAAGTGTGATCCTTTCACTTCAGTGATATGAGAGATAAGATACCCACGCTCACACTCTAAGGAATCTACCCCAGATTTGTCTCTTTTCCTTCTAGATAGTAAGTTACCAGGAAGTAGGATACCGTTGATGAGTATTTACTACCTTACTGACGGGATACTCAAAGCACCACTTATTTGGCTCTGGAAATATTTCAGTTTGTCGAAACTTGTCACCTGTAATGATCGGCGTGTTCTCTTTCAAGAATGAGGGCCTTTGGAGGAGTTTCCCTGAGTCCCTGGATTCTAATGAGGCACCTCATAGAGTCTTTGCTTGATTTCATTCATGCAAACCAGTTGTTTGCTCTAATTAATTAAGAATTTTGAAGACAAAGATCAGGAAACAAATTCAATGGGAGATTAATATGGAAAAATGTATCTCCAAATTTTTTGAAAATTCTACATAAACGTCTTTAATATATATCTTGTGAATTTCAGCCTAAAAAACACAGGTAACTCTGGGGCACCTGGGTGGCTACCTTGGTCAAGTGTCTGACTCTTGATTTCAGCTCAGGTTGTGATCTCGACCTGTGTGGTGAGTTCAAGCCCCGCCCTGGGGTCTGAGCTGGGCATGGAACCTGCTTGAGATTCTCTCTCTCCACCTCCCTCTGACCCACCTCCCAAAACAAAACAAAACACATGGGCAACTCAATTTTGAGCATCTCAGTTCACATCTTATTTGAATATATTAAACTATAAAACATATGTTACAATGTTAATGATACATAGGTTGCGTAAGCCTGTTGTGTGTGTACTTCTACAAAATACAGTATTATTCAAAACGTTGTATAATATTGAGCAGAGTTGTTATAATGTGTCGATTTTCTCATTTGCATAACTGTAGGTAAAATACTGTAATATATACAGGATATTTAATATACTTAAATATCCAGATGCTGAAATCAGGAAAACCTGGGTTCAAGCCCTGGTTATTCTATTTCTACTGGGAGGTCATTGTCAATTTACTCAACTTGTTTTTGCTCAATTTTTTCCACGCTAAAGTCAGTTTTAGTTGTTCTAAAATGGCATAATAAAAGCTCATACCTCACTGGATCATTGTGGAGACAAAATGAAGTGACATTTTTATCACATTTGCACAGGATCTGGCAAAAAAATTTGTCCTTAAAAAATGTCAGCTCTCTACATCATTGTCTTCATCATCTTCAGCTTTTTCCAACATTCTTTAGCTTGGTGGTTTAGGTAAATCAATTTTATTATTTACCATAACTATTTTATAAATGGCATTTGTTAAAGTTTGACTTGATTTTTATTATGTTAAAATATTTTACTGAAAAATATCAGAAATGAAGTGAAACTCTGACCAACGTTGATTTGAACATTCTTTAAATGCCCTGAACTCGGGAGATGCATAAGAAATGTTGGACTGAGCTGGAACATACCTGCTACTTTGCTACTTCATCTGTGGAGCATTGACACAAACGTGCGCTGTCTATAAATCACGCTTGATGGAAGTGGGAAGGAAGAAGCGGTTCTCTGAATGACTTCTGTTTTGATTTAATTCCTTTTGTATTAAAAAGTAAGTTTATCCTTAATAACTGATGATTCAAAATGTCATTATCATTTTGCTGTGAATTCTTACAGTTTGCCTCTATTATAAGCTGTTCAACAATGAGTGAGATTATTGAATAATATTTCCACTTATTCATAGCAGTGAAAGAGCTGTTCTAGTAATTTAAATATTACGCTTTTTAGGGAGCTCAAGGATTCACATTCCTAGAATGGCTAGTAGCAAATCTATCTAAATTAATTTGAAAAAGTCAGAGTCGATTACTTAAATGTTGCTAGACCCAAAAAATGAGCTAGTTAGAAAAAAAAACAATTAGTACAAATTTGCTTATTTTCTAACTGGCTGTACACACACACACACACACACACACACACATTTTAGGTAGATGCAGGTTTTCATGTCAGAGAAGTCAGAAAAGAAATGTAGAAGAAATTAGGTAAATGTTGGTACATTCTCTTTATGAAAGTCAAAACTCAAGTGTCATAGAAAAACCACAAAATGAATGATTACTGTTTGATAACATAATACTTAAGAGTTATTTCTTCAAAATTAAAAGCAAAATAAGAGACAACTAATCAGCATATATTTACCAGAAAATAAAGCAGGGACAAGGTTTGAAATGATTGACATGTAACACACCAGAGTAAACTAGATGGAACGTATCATAGCCCCAGTTTAGGAAAGAAAAGACAAGAACTATTTAAAAAAGAAAAAATCCAGGGACGCCTGGGTGGCTCAGTTGGTTGAGCGGCTGCCTTCGGCTCGGGTCATGATCCCGGCGTCCTGGGATCGAGTCCCACATCGGGCTCCTTGCTCGGCAGGGAGCCTGCTTCTCCCTCTGCCTCTGCCTGCCTCTTTGTCTGCCTGTGCTCGCTCCTGCGCTCTCTCTCTCTCTAAAAAAAAATAAATAAAATCTTAAAAAAGAAAAAATTCAAATAGGCCATTAATTCTGCCTCCTACATTTCCAGGTTACCTGTGGCCGTGTCCGGATAAAAACCATCTTCACCCTAACCCCACCCACGGTCCCCAGGACCCAGAAGCACAGCGGTCCCTGTCCTGTGTCTCTTGTCCACAGAATGTGGTCATTCCCTCCCCACCAGCGAATGACCATACGTGTTTGGAGAAACAACACCATACAGCCTGTGTCCATCTACCAGTGAGTTCTCCAGCCTCACGGGGCCCTCCATCCTGCCACCCTATTGCCCTTGGTAATACCTTAGACTTTGTCTATCTTCTCTACTTCCCACCTCCTCAGTTGCTAACCCTGTTTTGATTTCTAGGAAGTCAGAAGAGGGTCCTTTGCCTCTGCTCTGTGTCTTTCCGTGAGTGGATGGACCGTTCCAGTATCAGTGTGAGGCCAAGCTCTTCATTTGTGTAAGAGGTCCTGACACCTCAGAGCTACTCCATGACTTGCTCTTTCAAGCATGCGCTCATCAGGGAAGGCTTTGCCTCTCTCTAGCAACCCACGATTTCCTTCATGTTAAAAGCTACCCTTGGAGACCACTTTACCTGTGACCCACTTTTCAGCTCCACTCTATGGCAGAGCTCCTGAAAATAGCTCCTGTTGGTTTTACCTGCCTCTCCATCCTCTTCTGGTGCCTCCCTCCTCAGCCAGACTCCACAAGCAAGCAGTGCTGACGGACTTACAGAGACCATGACCATGACTGCTGTGGCTCAAAGCCGAAGGTTAAACTGCAGTCCTTCTGGTTGGCTGGAGACCCTTGAGACCTTCCTTTTCCTTTTGCTTCAGTGAAACTGCTCTGCCCTCTGTCCTCCCTCCCCTGCCCCCTCTCATTCTATTGACCCTTCTTAATCTATCCATACCCATGCGTCCTGGTTCTCAGCCCAGGTCTCTTCTACGTCCTCTCTCCTTGCTCATTCCCCAGGAGAGCTCCATCAGCCCCCAGACTGAGGCCCCGACTATGGGGATAACTTCCAAATGCACACCCTAGCCCAGACCCTTATTCTGATTTCCCAGTCCTGTGGTCACCGCCACCCAGCATCTCCAACTGACCATTTAATGAGTCCTGCAAACTAGTTCCAAAATCAGGTCTAGAACTCCTTCAGGTACCCCCAAACCCACTCCCAACCAGTGATATGGCCACAGTTTCAGGTTGCCCTTGATCCCCCTCCTTGTCTCCCCCTCCTCATTGAGGAAGCTGGTCCCCTGCGGTAAACCTAAGAGCTTTCTGGAAACCCAGGTCTGCTACCACTGCCCCTGACTCCCCACCACCCTCCAATCCGATAGACAGCATCAAACAACAGGTTCCGTGCTCATTTCCACTGCTCCATCTCCTGCACCCTCCCTCTCATTTATTCCACTCCAGTGTGTCACTGCCCCCCTATTACAACAAGAAAAGAAAGAAGGAAAGAAACTCGACTCAGATCCCTTCCAAGTTGAGAGCAAGGTGAGGCGGAGTCAGGGAGTTAGATCTTTGAGTGGTCCTTCAGAATTCCTCTAAGCCCACGTCAAAGAGCAATGAGCCGGTGTCACGGAGAGAAGAGGGGACTGCTTGAGGTCCAAACTCACTGCCCGCCCAGTGCGGCCCCAGGCCGGTTCACTCCATCTGAGCCCTCTTTAGCAGGGATGTTCTGAGAAGTAGAGACAGTGATTCAACACAGCTGGGACCAGCCCTGGGGACAGCTGTGCCCCATGATACTGGAATCCTGGAAGACTCTCACTTGGACACACTGCCTTGGGAGACCTAGCAGACCCTGATATGGCCATGTGGGAGACTGTCACAAAAACGGGAGACTTCCCTCATCTTTCCCCCATCCATTGTGGCACACTTGTCTTGGGGGATCTTGAGGCGCATGAACGTGCTCCACACCCATGCTCCCCACACCTGTTTCCCAAAGTGACTCCCCCATCCTCTCAGTCCCCCCAAGTGCCTGGATTCCGGGAACACACAGACTTGTAAGAATGAAAGGGAACACATCTCTGCCTCTGTGAGTTGGTAGGCAAGCTGACATCACGAGGACAAGTACAAGGGTGCACCTGTTCATTGGCTTATTTTACCGATGAAATGTATTATCTGCAACTGAACATCACTTTCAGCCTACAGCCATGAATACAAAACTGCAAAAACACTCCACTCCCATCCCTCAAAATGCTGTGCTTTCTCTTCTGCACCAGTGATGATCTGACGCTGCCCTTTAATACGTGGGATGGGCCAATATCCAGAGCTTCCCCAGAGGCTTCTGAATGTATTGCAGCTTTTAAGCACCGTTGAAAGTTCAATGTTGCTATTCATTAAAATTTTATTTACCCCTTGAAAATATTTTATAAATGCCAATTCTGTTGGGCCCTTCTTGAGAAAAATATGTGACATATATGGCAATGAATTAACAATACATTTGGCTCAAGAAACACTCAGAACATGTATATATCCAAATGTGATGTCTCCTTCAAAGTGATCATCTTGGGAGAAAAAAATTATTTCTTTTGAGTATGGTCTCAGGAAATTGAGAATTATGTTAGAATTTTAGCTCTCACTTTTAGTGAATGTAGGAAATTTTGTAGACATGTTGAGTCCCCGTAGATCATCCATCAAATAGGACAGGCCATGGCTGCTCTAGGGACAGTAGACAGACACTCAGGGAAAGAGGCAGGAAGGCACATGGGTCCTCAGGGGACACCAGCAGGGTTAGAGGCACATGTGTGACCCATTTTCACTGCCACTGCAGGACCTGGAGCAGAAGCACATCTGCCCCAACAGCACTCTGCACTTGCCTCCTCCTGCTGAAGCAATCTGAAATTGTTCTTGCCTTGTGGGACTAGAAAGGATTTCTGCACCTATGCATTTCTAGCCTCTTCTTTGAAAAGTTCTCTTCCTGAACTCTTACCTCCACATCTAATCCCCATCCCTGTCTACAGGTTTGCTGTTCTTGTGACGTTTCCTTCTGGTTGAGGTGTTGGCTTTCATGCCACCGCTCACTTGTCCCACCCCGTCCTCTAGGATGCAGCCTAGAAACTTCATCTCATGCCTCCCCCCCACTCCTGCTTCTCCAAACTTAGCTCTGGTCTCCTCCAGCCAGTCCATGCCCTCTGAAGGAGAAGGTGAATGTTAAGAGAAACAAGTTTGCAAATGTTTCCTTCTTTAGAAAATTTGCTGCATCGATTGATGATCATTTTTGTATAATCAGATCTTTAGGGAAATGTGTGTGTAGACATGGTATTTTTTTAACAGAATTCTCTTCTTTTTTCATGTTAAGCCACATGGGAAGCCTATTTTAGAGACATTTGGAAGAACACAAAAAAAGAAGACATACTTAATTTCTCTTTAGAACACTAAACTGCTTTTGGCATATAGGTATTGGGGAAAGAGGAAGAAGAGAAGAGAAGAGAAGAGAAGAGAAGAGAAGAGAAGAGAAGAGAAAGAAGAGAAGAGAAGAGAAGAGAAGAGAAGAGAAGAGAAGAGAAGAGAAGAGAAGAGAAGAGAAGAGAAAGAAGAGGAGGGAGGAAGGAAGGGAGGGAGAGAAGGAGGGAGGGAGAGAGAGAGAAAAGAAGAAAAGAAAAGAGAAAAAGGAAACTCACCCAAGTGCCTTTGACATAATGGCAGCCAAATGGTATTGGCTTACACAAAATGCTTTCTTTTAAAACTGCTATTTATTTGCTAAAATATGTGGGCTCTGAACACCTGTCTTTTTTTTTATGATGTTTTATTTCTTCTTTTCTTTTTCTTTTTCTTTTTTTTTAAATTTCAAATGATACCATACAAGAGTCTGGAGAGCAGGTGCACAATGAACCGGTTGGCCTTCCTTGCCAGCAAGGGTGAGGGTCTGACCTTCTGGAGGTGGGTGTCCAGTGAGCACTGCCATTCATGAAACATGGTGCCATCATCCCAAAGGCCTTTTTCATGACTCTAGAATAGGGACGGGGTCCAGGATGAATACCAGAGATTACTGAAGAAAGTCTCACAAGAATTTGGTGACTTAGTGGCCTCACTGTGTTGGGAGTCAAGTCAGAGCACATTGATGTGCTTCTAGATCAGGGGGTAGGAGGGTCACTCCCATGAGTCCGTTGGACTATTGTTATCTCCAACAAAAATGCAGGATTCAGTAGTCAACATGGACAGTTAGATCTCTTTCTGGTCTCTTCTCCAGCAAATAAAGACAAAAGGAGCTAAAAAATGGGCACATGGACAGCAGTTTGCTGAAGTTGTCACCCGGTCATCACCTGCCAAATTGCCGCCATTCTCCCCATGCCCGTGCGTCAGGCTGTGGCCTGAAGATGGTCGGCCTGGAAATGCCCTGGGGAAACGCCCCTGGTCACCCACCGTGGCCTCTGTTCCTGGCCAGGGACGGTAACAGGGCCCTGCGGACAGAGGAAAGAAGCAGCCTTGTCCCCTGACCTCGATCCCATTTACCGCATCAAACCAGGACTCCTGGATCCTAAAACTTGTAAACACGAAGAAGATAAGTTTGTGAGGAAACAAAACCCGCTTTTCTATCTAACTCACATGTTGTCCGTGTTACATCTAACTCGAACGTCCCTGAAGTTTTCCTTCACAGATTTCCAGGACTTTTCTTAAAGGAAGATCCACTTTGTTCCTAGAGTGGAGGGAGCCTGGTGCTAACCTCAAGGCCATTGATATTCTTGGCCAAAAGTCCTCCCGCCCTTTCTTTCATTTCCTCCACTTAGAAACGTTCCTGGGGGTTGACTTTTCTTTCAGAGAGCCATTATTAATGACCCATTAGCCACCAGTACCATTTACTACAGAAGAATCAATCAGCTTCTTGAGTGTCTGTTATGCTCCCCGCCCGGTCCGGCTCCCCACACGGTTTGTAACTACACCATTGCTGCTTGAACATGCATGCTGACATGAGGACAGGACGGAGGGGATAAGGTGGGAGGAGGGAAGGAAGGCAGGGAGGAGGAGGAGGGAAGAGCCAAAACATCGGTGCCCGGAGTCCCCGGGTGAGGGGTGACGGTGCCTTGGCCAGAGCAGAGGTCGTGACGGTGTAGTACATCATGGACATACTGAAGTCAGGGCAACCGGATCCTAGCGTGGGTTGGATGTGGTTGTGTGAGAGACTGATCTGTATTAAATCTGAAAAGAAACGTGAGTCGGCATAGTCCCCAAAGTGGGAAAAACATGAAGAGAAGACGGGTCAGAGGATCCAAGAGGAAGAATGTCTCCAGAAGAAAAGAACAAACTGTGTCAAGATGGAATGGTGCCCCTGAGTCAAGTGGTGTGAGAGCGAGAATCACCGTGTGACTCCGGAGCGCCCAAGCAGGGGTGAGGGACAGGATGGGAGGAGCGGGTCCTTCTGCTGCTTCCAGCCCGTGTGCAAACAAGGGGGTTGCCCTCACCTGGGAGCACCTGCTGCTGGCCTGAAGACCCTGCATTGGCTGCATACAGCATCCTACGCCGCGCGCCTCAGCTTGCCGCGAAGCCAGGAAAGCACTATGTCTTACCATTGGGATGAATAAGCTGAGATAGTGTTGAGGGGCATGAATCATCATCGCTAATCTTAGAGGAGATAGAATCTGCTTTGTAGTTTGTGAGTCTAAAATAAAAGTTTTCGCCAGAATTTGTATGTTTAAAAACAGTAGTAAATTAGGAATTTTTATCCTCTGTAAAACAAAGCTACTATCGCATCATTTTTAGCCCGGAATTTTAAAATAATATATCCTAAGTTTGGTATTATTATGTAAAGTCAGCATGCCTAAGGGGATGTTGGGCACGTTTTTTAGCAAATAATTTTATCTTGCAGGTGGCGGGAATTGCTAAATGCATACAGAGACATGTGTCCTCCTCCCATGTAGGATGATCTTGTTTAATGTGCTGGTACTAAAGCATACTAGTCTACTAACAGGGCTCAGGAGGGAAACCATTGTTTTCATGACGGTTCGACAAATACAGGTGGTGCTGCCATGACTCTCGATGTGTTTCCAGAACATTCACCAGACACCAGAATGACTTTTAAATTTGTACACAGTCACATAGCTGATGAGCAATTCAGGTCAAGAGAAAAAGAAGGCAGCAGGAAGGCAATTATACCCAGGAATCCCATCATTTTCCTGAAGTCCACTCTGGATGGTATGACCCAGTGCTCTGCCTGGCAGTTAAGGATGGGACAGGGAGGCCGGGTCCCCGCCATACCAGCAGAGCCCGTCCTGCTTTCCTCCCCTGGCCTGTGCTGATTAGCTTCCCGCCACTGAAATAGCAGCCAAAGAGGCTCAGTTTTCACACATAAGAACAAATAAAATATCTGTAACAGATAGGACTTGGATAATAAGGATTCTAGGAATAGATCCCTTCCTATGACATGTCCCAGAGCGAATCCTTGGTTTCCTCTTGGTCTTCCATACGGGCTGGTGTCTCTCAGTTGGGTGAGACGTTGTGTGGCTTTGGGATGCATGAGCTTTATTCTCATCATCACAAAATGAAGCCCAGGCTCCCCAGCGGGGCCAGCTCAGGGTGTGCTGGAGAACATTTGCATACCGCTGTTAACAGGGACTGCAAACATGCTGGAATTAATGGACAGTTCGCTCTGGCAATCTGTGAAAAAAATGTCTTTGGTATCCCAGTTTTTTTTTTTTTAATTGGAGAGAATGTTCATAAATGAATTCCTATTCCTACTCAACTGTAAGTTTTCAAACTTGGAGAGTATTTCTTAGGAAAACTGATTTAATTAATTAGGAAGGAATGGGTTGCTTAGGTTGTTTGAAACAAATATTAATTTATAAAGACTCACATGTCTCCAGCCGAGCTGCCAAAGCAGTTGCTCAGAAGGTGTGAAATTAACTACGTAATTTCTTAATTCTCACAAGAAGGGGAAAAAGGACAGATATGAAGCCATAACTACCTACACGGAAATATTGAAATTCAACTTATTTCCACCCAGACCTTACCCATTTTGCTGGAAATGGATAGCACAGGGATCATGCATACATGAGATCTGATTAAAAGTAGAAAAGTCTACCTAATTTTTTTGTTGGTCTCGTAAAAGGGAGACTGAGATGATTTAAAGCAGTTAAGCTACGCTGATTATGAGTGGATGTCAGTTGCTAATCAGCAGAATGCTTCCAAAGCTAGTCTGTTTGGAGAAGGACCAGGATCTCTGTGGCCCCAGCTCCTGTTTAAATGGATGAAATCATAACAAAAATTAGATTACTGTTGAATTAAAAAGACCGTGTGGCATGTGGCTCAGTGGGCCACAATCTGTCCCATTTTTATGGATGCATGAGAGGGGCTGAGTCTATCTTTGTGCTTCTCCTGCACAGGTGGTCACCTGCTCTGTTTAAAGGCACCAGGGAACGTGCATCTTCCCCACCAGGCAGGGGCCTTCCACCTCCCCTGGATGTGCAGACATGGGGAGCAGGCTCAGGGCGTGGCCGGGCCTCGGGGACCTGATTCCGGAACACTGGCTTCTATCTTCTCACAGAGCGCTGAACTGCAGCTGTCAGATGGCTCTGCAGTTGAAATCCCATTGCCTGTCAATCACGGGCAAATGGAGAGGAAGCACTCAACCATACAGCCAGGAGTTCTGGGGAGCAGGGAGGCATGCTTGTCGCAGAGGACACACACCTGCTGCGGCCTGTTTTGATTGTCTTCGAGGTAGACAGCTCTTTTTGTCTTAAAACGTGTCTTAAAGACTCTGGGTCCAGAGCAAAATCAAAGGGTCTGAGATAAAAGAGTTGAGGGAACAGAGTGAAATCTGTTGAGGCAGGGACCAGCCCCATTCACTAAAGACCAGAGGGCCCAGTTTCCCCAACTGTGTGTGAGGTGCCTGCAGCCTTTTCATCACCCAAAGGGAGCCCAGACATTTGGAGTCCATATGGAAAGGAGAGATGCCCCTTAATGCATGGGTAGTTCGGAAAGAAGTCAGACTTTGCCCATTTACTGAGGCTTTTGTAGCTTTAATTTTATATACAATTTCATGTTTATATAAATTTAATCTTTAAATAATTTTGTCTTTCTTATTTCTCCTACAGCTTCCAAGCTCAGATAAGAGTCAGCCTCCTACAAGCGTCTTCTGATAGAAATGGATACCAGCATCCTAAGGCCAACCTGCCCATGTGAGCATCATTCCCACCAGGTCAGGGCCCTAACCTACCTGCAAGGCTCCATGAGACCCCAGAGAGCTAGCTGTGGATTCCCCTCCCTGTTATGACCCCGATCACCCCCCACAGCCAAGTTGGACTTGGCCCGACTCCTTGCCTCCACACCACGAGCATCCCCGCAGCAGACCAGTGGAGACTCAGAGCAGTCCCCCCACCCCCTAGTCTATCCTGGTGAAAGGCAAGTAGGATAAGGTGATGTGACTGGGCTAACATAGGTGTTTCATCACATTTCAAGGTCATTTCCAGGGAAGCATACTCTTACCTGAGACAGGGAAAAGACTTGGCGACTTTTAACTTTCAAGGAACTTACAGAATGATAATATTTTAGAGTTTAAAACTCTAAAGTTTGCCAACTAATACATTTTCTTTTTCTTTTCTTTCTTTATACAATTATTACATCAAATTTTTTTTTTCGCTTTTAATGAGGGAGTTATGACCCAGAGGTATCCAGTGGATTGCCCGGGGCCTGCTAGTTAAGGGGTCAGCAGTCTGGGACTGGGGGTTGGGGAGCAAGAATGCTCTCAGCATTCCATGTTCCTTTGATTATACTGCACAGAAGCCTTGCATTTGGTCAGGTCAGGATTGGCCTGGATTTTACCCAATCCCCTGCAATCAGAGAAAGTCAATCTATCAGTATCTTTATGCATCAGGGAACAATAGAGATTCTTTAAATTATAATGAATTCAGAATTGCAAATAATATTTAAGCTGGAGTACAAAGCAGAAACACTGTGATCAGACTTGAATTGAAATGACTTCTTCTTGTGAATTTGTTAGCCAATACAATTTCTTTCATGAGCATTTATTATTTCTCAGAGAAGTATCCTTAGAAGGATAAATTTAATCTTAGAAGGATGGGATGGTAAGGAGTGTAACATTAAAAGAAAAAAAGGAGGGGGGTAATTAAAATAATTTGGTAAGTTTACGAAAAGCAAATTATTCAAAAGTTATAACAAGAAATTTTCTGTGGACCCCGTGGTCCTAGTGCTGGTACCCATTGGGCAGAGGCCAATGGTGATCCCTCCACAAACACAGCATGTTCCTTTGCTTCACCACATCCTCCACTGGATTTTGTGCATGTTTAATGATCCAATTTAAAGGTGTGCTTATGTGGTTCCAGTCAAAGACTCTTCCCCCCTTTTCTTTTCCTACTCTCATGGTTTCTCACAGGCCGCCCTTTTTGGAAGATTTGGATATTGTATGTTGGAGAAGCAGGTCCCAGCAAGATCATTGACACCCAAGGAAGCTTTTTGGTTTAGTAATAGCCCTTAAGAGAGTAAAAATCAAGAAGTTCTGGGCTGCCTAAAGAAAGGATTGGCTGGAAAGTGAGGTGACCAGCACACTGTTCTCCCAAGGGCAGATCAGAAAGTCTTGAGGGGAGCAGCCAGCCCAGTGTTCAACTCCTTTGCTGCAGGTATCTCCATGGAAACCATAGGATGGCTTGGTTTTCCTCTGTGCAGTTTCTGGCTGAAGAGACAGAGCATGGGAACAAAGGACACCCGTGAACAAGAGTCAACTTCTCTCTTCAAATCCCTCTGTCTCTCAAAAGGCAGAGTCCCTTACCTCTATTGTCATTACCAAAATTTCTGGCCATCAACAAGTGCCAAGGTGTCCTTTGGGCAATGAGGGCCAAGGTATTCTGTAGAAACTCTTCCCCTGGGGTGGGTGGGAGGGTGATCTTTTTTTTTTTAAGCTTTTTTATTTAAACATATAATGTAACCCCACCACCCTCTCCCAACCCCTCTCTGCCCCCACTCCCCTCAGTCTGTTTTATGACATTGAGAGTCTCTTTTGGTTTGTCTCCCTCCCTATCCCATCTTGTTTCATTTTTTCTTTTCCTACCACCCTAATCCCCACCCCCATTGCATCTCCACTTCCTCATATCAGGGAGATCATGTGATAGTTGTCTTTCTCCAGTTGGCTTTTCGCTAAGCATAATACACTCTGGTTCCATCCATGTCGTCGGAAATGGTAAGATTTCATTTCTTTTGATGGCTGCATAGTATTCCATTGTATATATATACCACCTCTTCTTTATCCATTCATCTGTTGATGGACATCTAGGTTCTTTCCATAACTTGGCTATTGTGGACATTGCCGCTTAAACATTTGGGTACACGTGCCCCTTCGGATGACTACGTTTGTATCTTTAGGGTAAATACCCAGTAGTGCAATTGCTGGGTCATAAGGTAGCTCTATTTTCAATTTTTTGAGGAACCTCCATGCTGTTTTCCAGAGTGGTTGCACCAGCTTGCATTCCCACCAACAGTGGAGGAGGGTTCCCCTTTCTCCACATTCTCACCAGCATCTGTCATTTCCTGACTTGTTCATTTTAGCCATTCTGACTGGTGTGAGGTGGTATCTCATGGTGGTTTTGATCTGTATTTCCCTGATGCCCAGTGATGTGGGGCACTTTTTCATGTGTCTGTTGGCCATCTGGATGTCTTCTTTGCAGAAATGTCTGTTCATGTCCTCTGCCCATTTCTTGATTGGATTATTTGTTCTTTGGGTGTTGAGTTTGCTAAGCTCTTTATAGATTTTGGATACTAGACCTTTATCTGATATGTCATTTGCAAATATCTTCTGGGAGGGTGATCTTATTGGTGATACACAAAACTGATTAATATGAGGTGAGCAGATGCGGAATAGAATAGTGATGACAGTTTCCTGGGCATCTGGTAACTCCTCTCTGCAGAGCCTCCTCTCCTCTCTCTAAATAACAAAGATCAAGATATTTTAATGTCATTTTCTTTCATTCATTTATTTTCTCATTCAAAAAATGATGAATGAAGTGTAGAGAGATGAGAATTCATGCGGCATTCTCTGGTGTATCTCCTTTGGGTGTCGTTTACAACATCTCTGAGGTATGGCGTTTGACACATGCTTTCTGGGTTCTGAGGTGAAGCTCTGCATTGGGGTGGTGGTTGGTGGGTTCACAAGGGATGATGGGATGATTCTGGGAGCCAGCCTGCAGACCCTGAGGCATCCTTTCCACCTTCCTGCCCTCTCCAATCCTCCTGCACCCATTTGAACCCCTGCCCCGGTCCACCATCTCAGGGTCCTCACTGAGCCTGCAGTTGGTGCAGGACGGGGTCTGCTCTCCTTGCAGAGGACCCTCAGTTTCCCTTCACTGTCCACCAGCGTGCGCGTGCAGCCTTTCTCCACCTCTTTCTGGTTGTACCTGTGTAAACCCAGCCCGAGTGTGACCTGGGGAGGCAGGGTCTTTGTTGGCTTCCAGTGACTGGTAACAGGAGTAATGTGATCCTGGGATGAGAAAGACCCTCTTCCCTTTGAATTCTCTCTTTCTCAGGAAAAAGCAGAATCATATGGGGACTCTCCCATTGCTTCTTACTGTTGGTTTGGAATGAATGTTGGTCACTTCTCAAAGCAGCGAGGGGATCCAGCTTGTCCAGTGTTACCTGCGTAGCCGGGAAAAGACCAGAGGATCCATTTTGTTTATTCTCCTATCAGAGGCAGGTGCCGCCTGAGAGGGGATGGAGTTGGGGCAGCTGATAGAGGATTCCCTGTGGCTTCCCAGGGGCCATCCATGTGTCTAAGACCATGTGTCTGCCTTCCTGCCCCTGCCTCGAAGCCTCCTGATGCCATTTAGTGACTCGCATCTTCAAGTTCTGGCCTTTCTGTCTTCCCTGCCCCACATGGTGTGTCGGCTGTAGCCCCATCCCTCAAAACCTGCCACCTTGGCAAACTGATCTAGGAATGACTTCTAGAAAATACAGGCCGTGGAGTCTCTGTCCTAGATGTGCTCATTTCCATGTCGTAGGTGTGAGGCATGGGGATATTATTTGTATCTAATGTACTATCCCTTCCTTTAACACGTGTCTTCAACTTCTCTTAATCCAACAGAGGGTATGATATGAGATTTTAGGCTCATCTGGTAGACTGCGTAGGTTTTTGTATTTTTTACATGTTGGTATTCTCCCCTGGAAAGATGCTCTGTATGGGGCAAAGCAGACCCAAATTCATCTCTGACAAAGTGGATAAATTCAGAATACCCAGACAGTGCTTACTTCAGAAACCCTTGATAAATCCAAAGGATGGGAATGAATCTTATCAGTGTTCGTTCCCAATCGTCCTGACAGTGGGAAAGCAGTCTCACAATGTTCATGTAAATTAACCCAATGAAGCCAAGAGGATTGCTTTATGTGTTAAATGAAGAAAGTGATGCAAATGTCTTTAAACCGCATCCCTCCATTAGCAGAATCTCAGGGTGGCTCAACCCAGAGCCATTATCACTGGGAGGAACTCTGCAGTCTCTCCTCCTTCTGAGTAGTGCAAAGCCTCCACAAACTGTCTTGTGCTTGCCATTCCTGAGGCTCTACAATGACCATGTTATTGTGTGTCTTTTAGAATGAAGACTTAAATTCAGCTGAGAATTGTCTAGGATGCAATGAGCAATTCCCAGAGGGGTTTTGTGGTTGATGTTTGTTGCCACTGGCCAGGCATCTGGTGAGATCAGGGCCCTCTACCATCACAGAAGTCACAGGGATCCCTAAGCCCCTGTGATGTAGGAAGCAAAGGCAAAAGAAAAATTAAATTTCCTTACTGCCCACCACCCACTGACAGGCCCTTGAAACAGACAGAGCCAACTTCCTCTAGGAACTCAGCTGCCTCGACGTGGACACTTGGTTAAGGGCAAGAGGCAATCTTAACCCACCCCCAGAGTCCTGTGAGTCTACTTTAACATACAAAAACTCCTTTGGAGACTCCCTTCATCTCTCTGCCAGCCTCTCTCCCCCACAAAGATACATGTTGGCAATCATCTCCCAAGCATATGGCCCACCTATATACATCCAAAGGGTCTCATGACTCAGGTTTTATTAGGCGGTAATAAATGACTTTTCCCAGCAATAGCTACCCCCTCAAGGTCTTGGAAACCTCTCTGCCAAATGCCTTAAAGACCTAGGTTATCCCTAACCCCCACCCAACTTGAAGGTATATAATGGGCCACTTTTCATGACCCCAGTGCAGCTCTTACTGCCCACAGGTCCTGTCCCCGTGCTTTTTTTTTTTTTAAACCACATTTTTGCAGCAAAGATGTCTCAAGAATTTTTTCTTGGCTGTTTGCTCTGAACTCCAATGTTCTTTCTTATGTCACAAGTACAGCTACATCTTAGTGTATTCCATATAAAATAAATTTTAAACTATGCAGTTTGGATGAAACCCATTATACCTACCCCAATTCCACCGAAACTTAGAAGTATGTGTTTATGCAAGTCTCCTCACTTATAAAAACAAGCATTTTATTGATAGCATTGTGATATGGAGCAGGTAAAGAAAGATGTCTAATAAAATAAGATGAGCAATTCTCAACTGTTAATGAGACTGACCATTTACTGAGAAGTTATGATACTAAAACTGTTTTCAGTCAGTTATCTCAAAACAGTATTAACATCCTTAGTTTACAAATGGGAAACTGTATCACAGAGAGGTAAAAACCGGTGTCTAGCCACACGACCGGCCAGGTGCACAGGTACGATGGGGAGCAAGGTTGACTGGCTCCA
The DNA here is from genome assembly GCA_003697995.1 of Taxidea taxus jeffersonii. Classification (NCBI taxonomy): domain Eukaryota; kingdom Metazoa; phylum Chordata; class Mammalia; order Carnivora; family Mustelidae; genus Taxidea; species Taxidea taxus. Next base: position 53,005 of record ML110331.1, on the reverse strand, counting down.
GATTCCATGTTCTGCCCCTTCTCAAGCTTGAGTGTGTCTCAGAAGCACATGGAGAGCTTGCATCACACAGAGGAGAGTTTCTCACTCAGTACCTCTGGTTTGGGGACTGGAAAATGGCATTTCTAATGATGTCCTGGGTGATGCTTCTGCTGCACCAGGAAACACACTTTGAGAACCACTGTTCTACCCTACATTGCCTTTGGAAACATTACAGGAGTCAAGTTCACACACATCTACCCTTTAACCATTCTGAAGTGTAGGCTTCAGTGACCTGCTGTACAGTCGTCTCTACCCCCCCCCAGAACTCTTCTCATCTTGCAAAGTGGAAACTCTGTCCCCATTAAACCATCCTTCCCCACCCCTGCCCACTAGCCCCTGCCCCCCCCCACTCACCATTCTATCTTTTGTCTCTATGAATCTTGCTGCTCTAAGGACCCTATGTGCCTGGGCTCATACAGGATTTGTCCTCTTATCTCACTCAGCATCATGTCTTCCCATTTCATCCATGTTGGAACAGGTGCCAGAATTCCCTCCCTAAAAGGGTGGAATCATTTTCTACCACACAGCCATCCCTTAGGTTCTTCATCTTTATGCACATTTTTCACAGACAGCCCCTGGGATCAAAGCCCTTCTCTCCAGGGTTATGACACCCCTTGTTGTCTTCAGGGGCAGGGGCGAGGGATCTGGTGCTTGCATACACCGTTCTGGCCCCTTGCTGGACCTCCCTTCACTCCTGCAGACAGCCTTGTGCTGGCATCTTCCAATGCTCTGACAAAGACCTTCACAATGGGTCTCACTCACTGTTCCTGACTTCCCGAGGCAAGAGAGTAACGGTGATGAAAACAGTATTTTCTCCCCCACTGGATGTGATGGTATACTGGTTACAGAAATTGGGTTTGAAAAGGCAGATTTCTATCCAAGTAACAGCTCCTTTTGATGTCTCCAATAGTATTCAGAAATCTTTTTTTTTATTTTTTTTAAGATTTTATTTCTTTATTTGTTAGAGAGAGAGAGAGAGAGCGAGCACAGGCAGACAGAGTGGTAGCCAGAGGCAGAGGCAGAGGCAGAAGCAGGCTCCCTGCCGAGCAAGGAGCCCGATGTGGGACTCGATCCCAGGACGCTGGGATCATGACCTGAGCCGAAGGCAGCTGCTTAACCAACTGAGCCACCCAGGCGTCCCAGTATTCAGAAATCTTAATAAAAGCTTTTACTTAGTCTTGGGATGAGGCTCTCTCCCTCATGTCTGTCAGTCCCTGCTAATACCCTTTTGTTGAATGTTAAGATGAATGATCAAAACTTTAGTTTGCAAACATTTTCCTACATATATTTTCTGATATCCTGGGCAAAGTTGTCACCGAGTTAATCCCTCAGGCAGCAGAATCCGTGGGGGTGACAATATCCTGTACTGAAAAATAAAAAAAAACAAATTTTCTTTTATAACAGCAGCCCATGCCCTTGTCAAAATGTGATGTAATCAGACTTGACTTATCTATTTATCAAGTTTTTGTTTCATTTAAAAATATAGAAAGGGTACTATCTTTTTTTATTTTTTTGAGTGAGAAGTTTTTAAGCACATTATAAGGATCTGATGAATGCAGTTTTAAAAGGCATTTCTTAATGAATTCAGAAAGATTTCTGAAGAGGACTAGAGTGTACTTGAGTTGATTTCTACCATGCAACTTACTTAAGTCAGTGTGTTTGTGTGTGTGTGTGTGTGTGTTTGAGAGAGAGAGAGAGAGAGAGGGAGGGAGGGAGAGGGAGAAAATCATTTGTTGTTTAAATTCAAAGGAAGGCAAAGACGCTGCCACAGTTTATAATAGGGAGGCATGACATCACAGTTGCAAGCTTATTATGTAGCAGATGTTAAAAGTCATTGGCTGAAATTCTCTACTCCAAGATATTTTACACTTGTAAATATTTTTACCAGGTTTAAACTGAGATCATAGCTTTCATTATCTGCTTTGCTATCACTATCGTGCATGGAGATGTGAGGCACGTCCCACTGATATGGAGTGCACGTGCGATTTCCCTCTGTGTTTCTATTTACCCCACCGCCCCTCCCCAGGGCCACCACCAGATGGAAGTGCTCAGGATCCCAGCTCTCCAGGTGCGGCAGGCTCTACCTTAGTCAGAGCCAACGGTCCTCATCAGAATGGCAACAGACCCAGATATCCATGAACACAAGGAGAAAGCCTCTAGTGTTTCCATTTTGTCCACAATGTCATTGAGGGTTTGGGGTGGATCAGTCCTAGGAAAGGACGGTCAGTTTGAGAAGGAGACTAAAAAAATAATGTGAATTGGGGTACTTGGCGCAAAAATTAGTGATTCTATCCAATTACACTCTTAAGCTTCTTTACTGAGGATCCAGATTACTTTATGCTGTGAGTTCTTTTTAAAGAAAAATGTGCATCTCTTATTTTCACATGAAAATGACTTTTTGAGAGAGAATAATTCTTGAATATTAAAAAGTACAAATCAGAGTGAAGTCAGCCACATTGTCCAGAATAATTCCCTGTGATGATGGAACCTGTGAGCCAGGCCATGTAAACCTTGCCGACTGGCACACCCCCATTTTATTTCAAATGATAGTACAATGCTGTGTGATACAGGAAGCCCAGAGCCTGGAAAATTCTGTAGGCAAACTTTCTGAATATGCTTCCATTTGATGTTGAGGCTCCTGTCATCAAAACACAAATTTTCAAAAGCATGAATTCAACCTGGAAGGCTGTTCAAAAAAACATGTTCATCCTCTATCATATGGAAATATGAGGAAAGACCTGAATATCATTCTGTGGGTCAGAAGGCCCAGGGGATTTTTTTTTCAAGAGGATCTTTTTTTTTTTTTTTATATAGGATAGTGAGTATAACATGCTTCTATAGCCCTCTGCGTGCACGCACACACACACACACAACACACGCACACACACTAACCTGGACTTCCTCTGCCCATGTAAGCCAGTGCCCCATATTGGGTGCACAGGAGGGGAAAACAGACTCTGGGGAGCACATCTGGTGAGAGAGAAATTTGCTGAACATATAAACATCAAATGCATAATATATATGTACAAATAGTGATGCGTGCCATGAAGAAAACATCAGCTTAACTATTCTTGATTAGCAAATGTTGAGGGTAAGCAAGCCTTCACATATGGGGGGGGCAATAAGGAAGTAAACT